>JANHGN010015902.1:5831-37378 GCA_024605025.1 Megaceryle maxima
TCCAGAGCACAGAGCGGGCACTCCTCGTGCTGGTGTCACCGGCTCCCCTAACAAACTCCTCATCTGTCACCCCCCCATGTAAGTTTTTGTGTATTTTCCCTGTGATTATAGCATAAGGTTCAAAGCAGCTCTCAGCAAATTCAGCTACTTAAAGAAAATCAGCTGTACAGGCCAAATAGCCAAACATAAACATACACACACATGCAATTAAATCAAATGCCTAGATGATCATTTCAGTTTTAATTATATTTTACCAGGACTATGACTTAAGTCAAGGCTGCAGGCTGAGATGTTGATTTAAAGCTGTAGCTAATGTGTTTTACTGCCAGATTTGTTCATAGTCAAAGCTAATTATCCCTATTATGCTTACATGATTTTTCAAACAGCCACCAAAAAAAAAAAAAAGCATTACAAAGGCAAGTGTGTAGAAAGCAGATTGGCATGCTGGTGTCTGTGTGTGGGTGCATGTGCCTGTGTGCACTTACCAACTATTTAAAACCTAGATCTTCACCCAGGAAAAACAACAAGCAATTAGCTAATGAAGTTAGCGTGGTATAGTTAAACAAACATCTCATTTCCAAGACCCATCAGGAAACATGTAATGCAATGAGAAGATCCTATGCCATTCCTAAATACAGCAATATTGTGGAAAGGGTGGGGAGGAGCTAAGAAGTGCTCAGCAGTTTTTTGCTGTTGTATCTTGGAAAATAAGGGGAAGCTAGTGAATTTTCTGCAATTTTATACATGGAAAAATCAAATACTGGCTTGTTTTTAATGCTTCTCATTATTAACATTTCTTTGTCAATTTTATCTCTGAGAAAATGCAGAATGGGAAATGTTGAAGAAAAAGAACAAGAAAGTTCAAGTTTGAAGGCTTTTACATTTTTAGTTCTTGCAAATTCCACGAAATTTCAAAAGAAAGAGCAACTGGAAAAAAAGCAACAACCTGTAACTACTTAATTTGAAGTTAAACCTTGCCTCTTTCTCAGAGTTCAGATATGCCTTGAAGAAGCCTTCATCATTGCTCTTCCCTCCTCCTTGAGTAAAGGCCTGAGCATTTGCTTTTGGTTTCAACTCTCTATCTATTATCTCCACCCTGAAAGGCTGCTTAGTGCTTGCCATCTACTTTCTCTTCTACTATAGAGCCTCCTGTGATGCACAGGGCTTCTAAAGAGACTCTCAGAAACTCATCTTCTATGAGCCAAACGAAAAAAAAAAAAAAGCAAGTGTACAGTCAACCTATGCTTCTCCATCCACCCTGTCAAAACAGATGTCATTTTGCTTCTGTTTTGATTTCAAAAGGAAAACATCCAGTGGGGAAGCTGCTTGCCCCTTGAAAAATGTAAGGTTTTCTAAAAAGAAAAGGAGAAAAAAAAAAAAAAAAGAAAAAAAGAAGGAAAACACCACAAGTCAAAACCCAATTGCTGAAATCCTGACTGAGATCCCAGCTGCTGCTGGTCAGTTCTCCTGCAAAACTGAAATTGTTTTCCTCAGTGCTTTTGCAGGAATACAATGGGGGTCTTCAAGCTGTTGGAGGCACCTGCAGTGGTTGTGAAGGTGGAGTGCAGCACAGTAGAAAGCCCATGCAAATGGTGTGGTTTAGGGCAAAAAGCAAAAAAAAGTTTCATCTTTTCTGAAGACAATGCTGTATCACTAAATACAAAGATGCATTCCCATTACTCTTGCAGCCAGGATGTCTTCTACTTACACCTTTGCTTACTAGTAGTTACTCCCTCACTGTGTATAGAGAAATTATTCTTTCCTATTGCTTTCTACTGAAGGAGACACCATCCCAGCTAATACACAGGCATGGCACAGAGCTAATTGTGCAGCCCAGAAGCATCAACTCCAGTGCAGGTAGATCCACAGAAGGGTCTCCTTAGGGAAGGAAAGAACTGCAGAGGACCTGACTGCTCAACCCTAACTGAGCAGGGATGACCCTGTCACTAAAAGGCTGCTTGAGTAGCAGTTTGTTGTCATTATTAATGGAATAGCAAAGTACAGACTGCCTATGCCTCCCCAGAATCTCACACAGCACTAAAAGACATCCAGCAAGTGTGACAGTAGTGGACCACGTACAACCTTGTTTGAAGGTTAAAGAGAAAAAGAGCAAGCTGGCTTTAATATTTTAAGTGCCACCACATTTGACACTTTCAGGTTTTGTTTAGAAAGGGGATCCAACTCACATTCCTGCTATTAACTGCTTTTACATTTACAGTCATAAGCCTCCTAAAACAAGCTTCATGAACAATACTGTAAAACACTTGCAGACTTTTACTTTAATCAGCCTTGTTAAAACAAGCAAACAAAAAACCAAAACAAACAAACAAACACCCCACCCCCCAAAAAACAGAGTAGGATACCCCTCAAAGCCTGTAGGTATCTTGTTAAAACCAGCTCCTACATTGTTTCATATCATCCATGCTGACATTTCAGACCCAATACCAGTCCAGCCCCATTGCCAGAGCACCTCCAAAGTTCATGAAGATGTGAGGACACCCACTTGGACACATGCAGGGCAGCCCATTTGGCTTCAGAGCACACCCAGAAAATTATTTTGACATTTCTCCCCAAGGGGTTAAAGCCTGCCCTACAGTCTCAGCAGATTTTGGGAGGGTATGACCATCACCAGGAGGCTGCACAGGTGCATTTACAGGTGTGTGCTCACATCATACCTGCACGCTGCAGATGGACAGCTAATTTTATTTTATCTTTGCTGTGGTGGCTGATTTTAGCATCACTTGCTTTAAGGGAACAGATGGGCTTGCTTACTTTGTGTATTTCCCAGCAAATCAGCCAAGAGTGGCCTGTGAATACAGCTAAGACAGACCCCCGCTTGGAGAGCCTTTCCTTGGGCACCCAACAAAAGAGAAAACAAAGAGCTAATACTGGACAAGACCCAAGAGCTCTTCATATGAATAACTGCTAATGGGAAAAAGATGCCCCTGAGAGACAGAGCTGGAGGCAAGTTGTGACAATGGCTAATAACTCCTGAGGCCATCAAGGCTGGGGATTATTTAACAGCCCAACATGCCTGTGGCATTGGACAGACACCAACCTCTACTGAAATCCTGAAGGATTTTTTTTCAGCCTGCTTATAAATTACACCTGTGGATGGAGACAGAGCTTTTTGTTTTACCAGCATCAAACAAAATGTCCTTTCAGAAACACCTGGCCAGGGCTTCAGCTTCTGTCTCAGCTCTCCTGGTACTTTCTCGGTCAAACTGAATCCCAGAATCATTTTAGCTTTCAATCCTCAATGGGAAGGTCAGACCCTGTGAACAGAGGCCAAAGCTTTTGTTTGCAACCCAAATAGGATTGCATTAGTTAAGCCTTAACTGCCGTTCTCAATTTTCTTCATTCACACTACACACAAGCAGCTGATTGAGTTGAAAGAAATTTGGCTAGTGCTCTTGGACCTTCACCCTCCATTGTGCCTTTTTCCCCAGTTAAACTAAGTATTTTCCTTTGCTATTAATGACAGATACTACAGCATCTCTCCAGTGCCCAAGTAAAGCAAACAAATGAGTCTCTGTTCATGAATGATTTGGTTCAAACTGTAAGAATCTGATAGCAACTAAAGCCTACGTAGGTAAGACTTATTTTGGTTTTGTTTAAGCAATTCATATATATGGTTCCCATCTCGACTGAGTCCCCCCCACCCACTCTCTCTCCAGACCTCAGGTAACACAGCAGAGGAAGCACTCACAGGTAATACATCTCTGAGATGACAGAGAGCTTTTCTCCTGGGCAGGTCACATCTTGCCCTTTATAGATTCACTCCATGTCACGCATCGGCACCATATCTTGCGATGTTTTGCAAGATGCAATGGATGTGTCATCTGGACTAGAGAAGCGTAGACAGCAGGTCAAGAGAGGTGATTCTCCCCCTTTACTCTGCTCTTGTGAGACCCCACCTCGAATACTGCATCCAGTTCTGGTGTCCCCACCGTAAGAGGAACATAGATCTGTTGAAGCACATTCAGAGGAGGGCCACAAAGATGATCCAGGGGCTGGAGCACCTTTGCTATGAGGACAGGCTGAGGGAGCTGGGATTGTTCAATCTTGAAAAGAGAAGGCTTCATGGGGACCTAATAGCTGCCTTCCAATACCTGAAAGGAACCCACAGGAAGGCTGGGGAGGGACTTTTTACAAGAGTATTGACTGATAGGACAAGGGGAAACGGGTTTAAGTTGAAGGAGAATAGAGTTAGGTTAGATCTTAGGAAGAAATTCTTCAGCATGAGGAGGGGCAAGACATTGAAATATATTGCCCAGAGATGACGTGGCTGCCACCTCCCTGGAAGCGTTCAAGGCCAAGTTGGACAGAGCCTTGTGTACCCTGATCTAGTTGAGAGGCATCCCTGCCCGTAACAGGGAGGTTGGATTAGATGATCTCTAATGTCCCTTCCAACCTAGGCCATTCTGTGATTCTGACTGCACCACTAGCATGCACTTAATTACTCATATTTGCTTCTGAGTAGAACAGAACGTGTACAGATCGACATACACACTTATGTGGATGGTGATCTCACAGAAATGAGCAGCATGAAAGGTACATGCACACAAACAGATAGTTGTGTCAGATTCCTCTGACTGTTTTTCCTCAGAAATGAGTGACTGTGAAAGGCAAATGGCACTGAACACAAACAGAGCTTTAACTTCATATATTCTCTTCAAAAGTGCCATGAGTTGGGTTAATCAAGCTTACTCTGCCTGCATCATTTTGTACATGCCCAATGTTTTATTTATGCTGCTTTCACTTTAGAAGAAAAAGATACTGGGTTCTCCATGGGTCCCAGCTGCCAATAAATGTCAGGACTGGAAGTTGTGTTGTTTGCTCAGCAATAAGGGGTTTGTAACAAAATCCTTCCACATTGGCACCACTTATTGACCTTGCAAAAACGTGATTTTTAAAACTCACTACCATTAATTGATCCCATGAAAGTCAAGCTTAAAAGAAAGACCCATCATATTAGCATAGCAAGGTTTCCCACTGGCAGCTCACTAAGGGAGTGTCAGTTGGATTATTCCCAGGCCTAACCCCTGGAGCTCTGAAATCCTTCTGTGCCCAGAACTGATGGGGAAGGTGAACCAAAACATGCTGCTATCTGCTGTTCTTTCCCAGAGCTCACCCAGCACCATTCCTCCAAAGCAAGGATGCGCCAGGACTGGACGGACTTGGAAACTGAAGACACGATCTGCTTTATTCAGATCAAAATATTGTTTTCAGAGATGAACTTGAAATCACACAGAAGTAAAACATGCCCAGTATCAGTGAGGGTCAGGAAAGTGTTCCTTTGTTCATTCACAAGGACTAGATCTTAAAAACATTCAGATACCCAAGGGTGCAGATACACGTAGAACAAGATCACCACTGTGCTTCTGAAAACCCTGCTAAGTACCTAACCTCATCTTCAGGTGCCTAAGACAGACTTCAAATGTTTCATGTCATTCCTTACTGAGAAAGAGTTGGACTTCACACCATGCTTAAACTGCTTCTGCAATTAAGGGCATTATTAAAAAGATAGTTGAAAACATTAATCCTTATCTGGGTGTCTCCAGAATACAAGTATTTGCCCAAATGTTAATTTAGGTCCAACACTTTTTGCTACCTGAGAAGATACTGATGTTATAATGGTAACTGCAGTTAGCATTTAACAATAGCAGAGACTCACTGGTTACCCTGCACAGGTTTATTCTACCTGTGGCTGAACTTTGACATGCAAAAAACTGCTTACAATTCCACAGGCGTTTTTGAAATTTTTCTCAACATGAATGATATCCACTGCAAAATCCACCTTTACCAAAACAGGAATATTTCAACAGAATGTCTAATTTTCAGCAAAAACTTAATGGGTAAAATTCCAAGATAACTGTTTTTGCTTTTCAATTTCAATACTGTCAAAACATGTCTGTTCAATAAGAACAGAGTAGCTGTGTTTCAACTTCATCATTTTCTTTAGACATGCATATTACTTGAATTACATTTCTGTTTTACTCAATACCATTCTGTTTATACATACCCAATGATTCATTATTTCAGAATTATTTTTTTCAATCCTAGCTATTCTGTACAATTTTCAAAAAGTACATTTCCTTTCCAACTTTGAAGCTTTGTTTAATGTCTGAAGACAACCTGCAGAGCAGAAACAACATTCCTCTGACAGTCCTAGCTCCTAAGCTTTATACGTTTTTGTTTTTCTGGTTTTTTTGGGTTTTTTTTAAATAAATATAACCAAGTGGGGGTTTGAGTCAGGAAAATCTAGCCCTGGTCTGTATTTGACAAGCACTGAAGATAGAGGCTACCAGAAGGAAGAAATAAGGAAGGAAAAACAACCACCAAGGATCTAAAGTACTTTTTCAGGACCTAAAGAGTGTGTAATGGCACAATGCCCTCCAGGTAGTGTCCTGCATCAGACATTCTTTGCCTGATGGGCAGCCAGACTTAGTATCTGAAGGCACATCCCAATGGGTTCCCCAGACCAGCAGTGCAACTGCAGCCTCACGCAAAAGGACTGCAAATTTCTTCCTGTAACACTTCCCAGCACTAGGCCAAGATCAAAAGCCTCAGCTCAAGGGCATCTGCTCACTTTCAATTAGCGCACTATACTCCTTCCCTCCTTACCTCAAAAGCTGGACATGAGATTTATGCTGAAGGAGGAGCTGATTTAATGCATGAATGACTTTACTAAATCATTAGAGATTAAACTTGGCATGGGTTAAATTCTGTTCAAATAAACAGAGGTGTAGGAAGGGGTTTGGGCCAATACTGGGACCTCCAGACAAAATAAATCAGGGGAGAGAGACTCTAAAAAGTCTGTTAAAAGTGCAAGACTCTGAAAAGCAGTGGGTCACTTCCAAACATTGTCAGGTGAGAGAAGGAGGAGAGTCTCTCACCTGATACCCATCATTGAAAAGTTGTGGGTCTAGTCTAAAAAAGGCCAGATGGGCTCTTCTATAATCAGCACCTTATAGAGGTGCTTGATCCTATACCAAGATCTTAAAGCACACAGGATGGCTTGGTCTCAGGAGAAAGTCATTCTTACCTAGAGGTGAAGCCCTCCCGATGGGTTTAACATCAGACTAGTTTTAGACTATGAAATAAATCTCATTTAAGACAAGTGACCTGAGCTAATCCAACCAGACCATACTACTGCAGCTCACAGTTCTACCACATCAGCAACAAACATAGACTGTACTTAACATATACTTCTGCCATTCCCACTGACAACCTTGCTAGGACCCTCAACACCATCAGGTAGCTTCAGTAGCTGGTTTGCTCCTTTTAAACAACATTTTCCCAGGGAACCTGCCCTCAGTTTGGAAAACACAACAGATGCATACTGGAACCCACCAAAACCTAGAAAGTGGGACTTTATAACCTTTACAAAGCCAGAAAACCATCATTGTAATTAGAAGGAGACATAGCCTTCTGACCCTTGAGGGACAGGTATCTTAGCATTCGAAATTTGACATATACAGAAAAAGGCTTGGTATTTTTCTTGGAGAGGGTCAGAGTCAAGTATGTTTTTCTTAAAAAAAAAGAAAAGAAGGCTTTACAAGTTCCTAAAATCATTGGTACTATAGAAATATATTCCTATCATTTTCCTTTGACCATCAAAGCAAATGCTGTGTACAAAGGAAAAACAGAGACGCACACAATATAGCACTGACATGAAAAATAAAATAGTTCAGAAATACTATGATGTGGCGAGGCACCTTCCTAGTTAGCTTTAAAGATGTCAGGTGTAATTCAGACCCAACTTCATCTACCCTGGGTAAGCCAGCCACCAGAAATTTTCATCAATTTAAAAAAAACACAAACAAACAAAAAACAAAACAACAACAAAAAAAAAAGTAAACCATATTGCATGAAATTCCCCATATATAAACACTAAGAGGACATGTAAACCAGAGCATAAATTTAGTGCTCTCAAATTCCAGCACTGCAGGCAGACACAGGGTGTACATCCTGGATCAAAACTGCAGTGTCAAATTGCCTTTATTTTTTTCTTGGAACAAAAGTTCTGAAGTTTTGGTTATGAAAGGCTGAGAGACTTCATTTCCCCTTGACAGCTCGTTGGCCCAATGGTGCCTGGGAGAGAGGGAAGGCTCTTTCAGCTAAATACCTTGCCCATTTCTAAATGCTTTGCCTAAAATGTGAACAGCACATAAGGGGAGATGCTTTTGCCCTATAAAGCAGAGATAAGGTGTGACACAATGCTGGGTTTGGGCTTTTTTCCCCTCCCCTTCTTCATTTCCTGTGCTATACACACAGCATGAGGAGATGAAAGTGGCAGAGAAGCACAGCAACCAGAAAATGGGAAGACCAGTGTGGACATTAGATGTTAGGCCCACATGTGCAAGTAATCTGGTGCAAGGGGAGCAGCAGATAGTAAGTTAAAACCAAACACCCTAAGTGTGTAAAATTTGAGCTGGCAGGGTTTGAGGTGGCCCATGAGCCTCACAACATATGTGGACTGAAGAAGCCTCTCTGGTCTCCTGGGGAGTGCATTTGGTGCACACCTGAAGCAGAGCACCAGATTTTGTTTCCCACAAAGGAAATTTAGGATATCTGCACCAAGGACCTGTTGTGAACCAAACCAGCATGCTGTAAGTGAGAATGGGAGATGGATCTGCCTTAAAAACCATACTAGCACTCAACCAAAACACTCCCCTATGTGCTACTGGGATATGAACTACAGGGAAGTCAAAACAGCAGAATGTTTGCTAAAAGCTACAGCACAGCAGGAAAACCAAGCCTGCTAGTGGAGTGCATTGAGGAGACAGATTTATAGCTGCACACAGGCATGCAAAGTCATTAGAGACCTAAACACATTTACAAACTGACAGAGTCAAAACGATCCCTTGGGTTGAGAGGGTATCTTTGCTTTTTTGCTTTATTAAAAACATATTTCAGCTGCTGATTCTTTCTTTCAGATTTGATTTTTGACTTTCCCAAAGATTCCCTCTGGATACAAATACACCTGTGGGAGGGAGCTCACATGTGAGGCTGGCTCTTCACTGCATTTATTTGCTGTTCTTCTCCCCATGAAGCCCAACCAAGGGATGCGACTGATGAGTTTGATTCATCTATTTTCTGTCAACAGAGCCTTGGTTTCACGGGGGGTTTGTCAATTTCTGAAGACCTTAAATTATTGCAAGAAATATAAATGACAGATGAACATGAAGGTTTTGCTTTGTGTTTACTCGACAACATGAAGACATTCTCTGAGAATTTTTTTGTGCTGAGATCTGCCCTGGTACCTCCCAGGGAGCTGATATCAATCGTAGTCCCAAGTGTAAATTTCAGCCTGTGGTGCTGGGTGGGGTGCCCAAATTAGGAGAAATTATTAGCAAGTAATAGTTTTTCTATATAACTGAAAGGAGAGGAAAAGGAGGACAGAGAAAATAAAGAAAAGAAAAAGAAAAACACAGCAGTTAAAGTTAAGAGCCATGAAAGAATCACAAAGTGGTAACTTCTAGGGTGGGATAAGGAGAAGAATGAACACCCAGCTCCTCATACCCTGCTCTCCTGGCACTCATACCTAAGTCATAAGAGAGGAAGACATAAGGGGGGAAAAAGCCAACTGTGAAATTCAGTTCTACGTAGAACATAGTGAGAATTTTCCCCGAGCCACCAGCAGCCGAGCTCACTAATGATATCTGCTCACATAAAATGTCACCAATTCCCTTTCTTAAGGGGATGTTTTGTAAAACTTCACAAGTGACAGGTTCATAGTCCTGTTCATGAAAGGTCATAAAACCCTCTATTCTCATTTTCCACTGCTCTAGCCGATAGCTGAGATTTAGAGCCTGCAGTTTGGCGGAATGATTGCTGCTGTGCTGAGGAAGAGGCTCCCCACACACCCACACCACAGCTGCAATTTGGCAGGCTAAAAGTCTCCTAAAATTGTGAAGTGCCACCATAACTTTATATGACTTCATTCCAAAACCCCAGCTATTTCTAAAATAAAGCACTTAAAGAAATTTCAGGGCTCCAATTACAGTATTTAAAAGGCAATGTACTGCTGGAGACCTTGCAGCGTTCATACTCAAATCCTCCTGCAAATCTACACTCAAAGTGCTTCCAAATTGGTTCCTACAGAGTAAAGTTACTAGAAATCAGGGCAGCATTTTTCACTTCATTTTGCAACGACTTTATAAGCCTGGGAAGTGAGAAGCATATTGAATGGATTTATGGTGATGCCCAGGGATGCCACAGCAAACAGCTGCGATGCAGGTCTTCATGTTCGCGTGGCTGCCTTGATGCCTGTAAACCTTCCCACTGCTCAGACAGTCCTACCACAAGCCTGTCTTGCTCCATTTTAGAAAAAGAAAAATAATTTTTAAAAAAAGCAATAAATTATGGCCAGAAGGAGGCTCCACAAGATGGGAGCTGTCCCTGGCTCTGCCTGAACATTCAATTTTTCTGAGCAAAACTGAAGGTCAGGCTCCTGAGGAACCCTCTGCCAAGGTAACACTCTGCTTCAGCCTCAACCTCACAGCAAGTTTCCTCGATCTATTTTAATCCCTGAGCAGAGATATATACATACACCAAGCTCAAAGCAGAAAAAAACAGTCAAAAACCTTTGCTGATAAAAGATTATATAAATATCTAACAAGGAATATACAGCAGGTATTAATTTGCTGCAAAATATAGGTACTTGATTGAAAAGAAAATTTCCATCACGTCTTTCATCCTGGAAAAGGGCTCTCATAACAAAACAGAGGGAAAATAAAGGTCCCGTTTTGTTGAAAATGCTTGGTTCCTAGAAAGGGAGCATAACAAGCTCTAAACCAAAGGTAATGAATGAAAGGCCTGAGAGGGAAATCCAAAAAAACCAACACCAAAAAAAACCCCAGGAAAATGTGCTGGGGAGGAGTTTCAGTAGAACTGAAAGAAATGTTTCCTGTTGAATATTCGTGATGCCAATTTACTGCCTCTCAGATGGGGTCAGCAATCTTCATATGAGCTGTTCTGTTGACAAATACAAACCACGTTAAAGCTAGGAAAACAACCACAAAATGCAGTACACAATGGGCTGAAAAACATCCCTCTAAACCCATTACCACGCTGTTCTCCAGCACTTGGCAAGTGCAAACTTGTGTCCAAAGGCAAACAGCCCAACAACCCACCATGGTATCAGCAACTGAACTGAAATCAGAATGTTTGGATGCTCCTTGGCATTATGGTTTTGGCACAAATGCCCAGGGCCCTTCAAGTTGGGCTGATATTAAGAAGACCTGTCCAAAACAGCAAACCCCTCTTCCCAGACAGCTCAATTCAGGATGCACAGTTGCAGTGGAAATAAATATGACTCCTAAACGATGGCTGAAGAAAACTGCCTTCTAGCAGCATTTTCCAGTTTCTTTAATGCACAAGATAAAAATCATCACATTGGCATTCTGCGCTTTTCTGACTCCAAACCAGAAACGATAAGCTGGATTTGTTTCAGGTTCCTTTGGTCCACACAGTGCTTGGAATAGTCCTGATAAGATTTTATCACAGATTATTTTTCTTTCATGGAAAGCAAGGCTGCAGGAGAGAAACTCAGCCTTGCTTGTGCTAACAGGAAAATTAAACAACTTTTCATTCTCACAAGATAATGTTGAGGAGACTTACTCAGAGACACAAAGAGCTGCTAATCACTTTGGGAGCTCTACATTTGTGGCTTAAAGGTTATCTAGACCCAAAGTAACTCCAAGTGCACCTCCCTGTCGTCTTCATTTTACAGCTCTGAAAAGGCAGATGCACAAATTGTAAATGGCCCAGCTTGCTGCCACACAAGGAACCACACAATGGTTTGGGTTGGAAGAGACCTTTAAAGCTCATCTAGTCCACCCCCAACACTATGACAATTTCAGGATTATTAATCCTGATTTAATCTCGTCTTGAATATCTGACAGGACTGAACACACCATATCCTCATTCCTAATAGCTTTTACTTTTGTAACCCTTCTACAGATAATAGTGTACATTAAATACACTTTAAGCTGTTTCCACAAAAGCCCATTAAAGGGGCACAGAAACACCCGAGTCAGCCCATTACAAGATCCACAAGTTTCCTCTTTTGTAAGAGCCTGATCATCTACAAGGAAATTAAGGTGTCTTTGCCGAGCGTTGCATTCGGCTACTGCAAATGACAGTGAGGAAAATTCACATTAAATGAGTTGAGTCCTTACTGCTGGGCTGCTCCTGAGGAACCAGCCGAGAGAAGGTAATGGAATATATATGGTTTTTATATACGTAGACTGCATTTTCCCACTGAGATGCAGATGTTTTCCTCTCTTGTTGCACATTTTCCACCATATAACCTATGCGTCCTGAGAACAGAAACATTCAGAGTTAACAAGTTGTTTGAAACTTCATATCTAAGTTATTTATAATCTGCCATTTTAGAAGGAGCTGCAGCTAAAGGTTTTTCCTAGAAAGGTGAGAAGCTAAGCTGTAACTATGGGAAAGCTTTTAGTAGCAGAGTTGAGGCAGGGATGAAGGTAAAGTGAAAGCTGTCAGAGTAAACCCCAAAGGAGATGCCTTAGTGCATCTTTATGCTGCTGTAAGTTAGCACTGGCTCTGTACAGCAGTGTGTAGCTGTTCACACTTCCACTTGGGTCTGTTTCATCATGTCTTCATATTTGTATTAAATGGTGCAATTTGCCTTTTGTTCTCTGGTGCCATAGTTGATCTCTCCACCAGACTGCCTACCACTGATAGTGCCGTCCATACGTTCCTAGAACCAAATTTTCATCTGCCTTTTTTTGTATTACAAGCAATATACTAATGGGCAGGAAAAATATTTCTTAAAAAAAATCAACTATCCCAGCTCCTTCTGATTAGTAAATCTTGTATTTATTCAGCAACTCGTTTCAAGGAATGCATTTACTTCTCCCCCCACCCCATTTCAGACCTCAAATTTATGGTGCAAGGCAGCAGCAGCATTTGAAGGTTGGTTGTTTACCTAATTAGTTGTAGTTAATGGAGCCTTTCATAGCGAAACCTTTCCCAGTTCTGGTGCTTCCCCAACAATGTCCTTCAAATATGCCTGCTTAAGAGCAGATAACAGACACAGAGAAGCTACAGTGCTTCACCCAGCTTCACATCACCTTGCTAGAGCAAGACCAGTGTCCTAACCTCCAAACCTCAACCTTTGCCACGATCTACAAAGATCCCCTTTCCTCAACGTCTTTCAGTCTGACACCTTTCAGATCAGAGATGGCAGCTCCTCAACAGGTATAATACAAAACCAACATGTGCTAATGACTAAAAAAATGTGTTAGGCACTTTTGTACCTTGAGCTACGTCTTCTACGAGCTCCACAAATGACCAGACATTCTACTCTGGGAACAACGTATGCTACACACCTTGGAGTGCTTAACAAAATAAAACCTGTTCCTGCATTGCAATGCCAAGCAGCATTTCTGCAAATCTTCAGATGTGCACCCTGTGTTGTTATACCACAGGACAAATGGTTATTTATATTTCTACTATACTCTATTGGAATTTTTAATAACAAAGTGTCTTGTCTTCCATTCACAATAATATTAAGTCCAAGTCATTGTCTTCCGTTCCTGAAAATTGCTGTGAAGCCAAGTGGGGAAGAAAAGGAAAAAGCTTTGCACAGCATGTTACAATAATTGTAATAGTTGTCCTGTAATACCCATTTGTTCTGTGTTATTTCTCTTCTATGTTGTTTCAGTTTCAAAATATAATGCATCCACCACATCTGGCATATAAATATGTAATTTCTATGTTTTGCATAAAAAAATATTAACTCATTCTGAGTTGCATGTTTGGTTTGTGGTGTGAGGGGCACATTTTGTCACTTTTTACTGCTTTATTTCATCTGGAACTGATTGCTGTTAAATAATCATGAATTCTCCCACACTTCTCCTGGCCTCACTGACGGAGATGTGAGCCGTTTCCCACAGAGCAGCTCTTGCACACACAAGCACATGGTGTCCCATGCACAAAGTACTGCAAAGCTCCACGTGGCTGTCTGTCGCGCAGAGAAAATGCAGGACGTGTGTCACTACCTGGCTCTTTTTCTCTTTTGTTGCTGCTCGTGTTGGGATCCCTTTCTTGGTCTGTTAGCAGCTCACCCCTCCAATCTGCTATCTCATCTGCAAGAAGTATTTGGATTTCTGTATAATAGAGTGGGACTGTAACACCAATCCTGGAAACCTCCCTGTTCCCACACCATTTCCTAACTCCCTAAACATAAAAGTCTTCACATTTCCTTGTGTTATTCTCTTCTAAGCCTGAAATAACAGGAATACACAGACTAATTTAAGATATGACCTGGAAGGGACACCAAGGCAACGTCTACTTCAGCTGCACCACACTACAACAGAGGACCAGCAGTGCCTAGAAGTTTAATGTAAAATATCTGAATGACCTCAGTAACATAGGGTCTCCCATATGTCACTGCTCCTTCCAATAGAATGTGCTTCCTAATATCTAACTTGATAGTCCCTTGATAGTCTGTGTCAGTCTGTATCTCTTTTATCCTCCTCTCTGCAGCAACCTGCCATCTCAAAGCTGTCACCAGGTCTACATTCTAACTTCTTCACTAAGCTAACAGCCATTCTTCACCAAGTATCTTGTCCCCAAGGCTCCAAAGCACTCTTGCTCATCCCATTCACACTCTTCCCAGTCACTCTTTCCTATAGGGATACTCAATGTTTGTCTGAGAGGCCCTTTCAGTCTTGGTGCACCTCTGCAGTCAGGCTATGCCCTGCAGTTCCACGTATCACTGCCATTCCAATACATGTCTGACTAATTGATGGGCTCAACACATTTACTAACTCCACGTGTCAAAGCACTCAAGAAGAGAAAAGGTTGGGTGGACTAATGTTGTCAACTGACAGGTGTTGAGCTCTCTGAAGCACCTGCTCTGACCACCTCTGTTCTGACCACCTTAGCTCAGATAGCAGCATCAAGTGTGATCTTCACAAGCCACCGAATCACTGCCAACTTCAGGTCCAGAATTTCTGCAATGGGCATCAATCACCAGTCATTCAACCCTTTCCAAAGCCAGCTATTTCTATGTTGATGACAAATTCTTGTTGATGACCAAGCACAGCAGGAGAACCTCAGCTGCTCCTGGTACAGCCACAAGACAAATAATTCATGGAAGTTGTTCAGATACCCAACTGCTATGAGTCACCACCGCTCCAGGGAAGTCAAGAGGCTAGAACCTCTGTTTATATTAAAAATGCATAGATCCACAGAGTCCCCTGCTGACATTTATCCGTTAGTGATCTACAAGACTATTTTCTGATTAATCCTTCAAAGTCATTCTTTTTTTCAGCCTCATCAAATTCCTCACATCTATTCTGCCTGCTGGGGCTTTGTAACTCACCTTAAGTCTTCACTCCTTACATACACAACACATCCGTGACCTCCTTTTCTTCCTTTGCCTGGTTCCCCAACAATTCAAAGTAGTACCCAGATAAACACAACACTTTTCCATTAACCAGTTTGGGTAAGGGCTGTCCTGACAGAAGTTTTTTATTTTAAAGCATTGGTCTAGCTGGACCAATTGATACAGAAATGAGTGTAATTACCAGCATAAACAATCTGTTATTTTCCATACAAGTCAGAGGCTAAATCACCAGTGGTTCACTACATTACCATCTGAATAGAAGGAGGTATCTAATGGGCTATATGTTAAAAAGCAGGTTACTTGCATCTTCAATTGCAAAAGAAAAGCAAGAATGACAGCTGGAGAGATATGACCATTGATCATATTGCCATTCCTAGGACACCATCCCCATCCCCCATTTACCCCCCCCCAAAAACCCAGTAGCAATCACCCACAGAAGTTTCTCTGCTCTTAGTGCCGTCCACTTCATGACAAGGCTCCAAAAGTGACTTATGATATGCTAAGGCTGTTACCCAACCCACCTCAACACAGGTTTCCCAAACAAGTTTCAAGTATCATAAAAACGTATTTGAGAAACTATATTGCAAATGCTACACATTTATCTTCCCAAGTTGTGATATATACCAATGGACCAAAGTTTCCAAATGAAGCTCTAGTGAAGAAGCTCATACAAACCATCAGCTACACAACAGATATTGTCCAACACTGTCCCATCTCCAGTTCTCAGTCCCAGTCCCTACCCATGAGCTACATGATGCCTTCAGAAGATCATTTGGGCACAGCTGATGGGCTGAAAGCAGCACTGTTGACAGCAACTACATACACTGACTTTGTACCAGGAAAAACACCATGGAGTCCTTGATAAGCAGGGATTAATCACCAAGTTCAGCTGTAACAGTTAAAATGAGCAGAAAAGTCTTTAGCTCCATGACAGGAGGCATTTAATGGCAAAGCTGAATGAAGGAGTTACCCCTCCCAACTCCAGGCTGCTTACTCACAACAACTGTAACCAAAATAAGAAGTGATGGGGAGGAACAAAAAACAAAACAAAACAAAAAACCACAAACACCACAAAAAACCCCACCACGCACAACGCACAAAGAACCCACACCCAAACAGGATTATTTTGAAGCCCAGTTAGTTGATCCACTACGTTGCTGGAGCAGCCCCATAAAGAACTGCATAGACACAATGACAGGAACATGCAAGTGATAACTGAAGACCCAAAATGCAATCAAACTAAAACCAGCATCTTCTGATACCATTGCTTCTGATAGTGCATTGAGTGAGATTTCTTTTTTTTCTGCATTTCTGCAGCACAAGCACCAGGGAGGAGAGAGAGGCCAGTCCCCAGAGCTCTGGCCGCAGCAGCACATCTCGCCTGAAAACTGGTATTGCAGCAGGGTGGTTTGCTCAAGGCATGTCCTCTCCAGCAAGGGGAAACAGCAGTGCATGTAATGGGGACGACCAAACAGTCATAAACTCCCTGACTGGTGTCCAGAGTGATAATAGCACTGTGTTCTACCTCAATAGCACTGCTGCTATAAGTGGTGTTTATATTTAATATATCCTTGCAAAGATGCTGCTTTGTTCTTTACGAACAAGACTTGGTCAGTGTCCTGGTTTTCCCATCATACTACTCTTGATTCTCTCCTCCCAGGGGATGCACACAGAGCACCACACTCAGCAGAATGCTCCAGAGACCCACCAGTCCCTCCCCAGAAAGGAACTTAATTGATAACCCTAGGAGAAAACTATAACTACAGATTTGATGGTATTTTCTTTCCTACAATAAGTTTTTCCTCATTCTTTACTGACTTCAAAAATTATCTAACACATTGCAGTAAGGAAGAACGAGGCAGTCAAATCACAACATCCTGGCGTTTGTAGCTGTTAATGGATATAAACAGCATTTTCAAATCTGACAGAATAATTTACAGTATCTCCCAAAGTTTCCGTTCAGTACGTACAATTGCCGAGTTAAATGGGTTTTACAACTGCAAATCATTTTTGTGAACAGTCTAAGGAATGATGGTATTCATCACTAGGTTTATTAATATAGGTGGAAAGAATTAATGGATGCAATATCTGCTAAGGGGACATCACATTAGGATATATGCTTTAACTAATTTACAACATTTAAGAAAAAACCCCCAAAAACAGTATATTGCATCCCAGGGAGGCTCTTATCATTTGTCTACTGCTCTCTCTTTAGGCACTTTTAGCACCTGATTAATTAATAATTGTTGCTTGGGTTATGGCAACTTCTGTACCCTGGCTGTGAATCATAATCTGGCACTAAAAATTTAATAGGTGCATTGCAACACTATCTGAGATGCACCCTGTTGAGTGTTAAATAACTTATTTTTTGTAAATATTATATTCTTTTTTTTTTTTTCTTTGAACCCAAAAGTAGCATTATGCTTCAGTAACTCCACCTGTCACCAAAAGCACTAATTAGCACTTGAGTTGCTTCACTGAGAGAATCTGATAGAATCTAATTAGGGATATCCCCCCCCCAATTTTCTAAAGCCATCACCACACTCAGTCGAGCTGCATTTCCACACTGTGCAACCGAGTTCATTAAGCACAAGCGGTCTGCTGGAGAGTGGCTTTTTGGTGCTACTTGTAAAGGCTGAGCCCTGGGAGGCTGACAGCAGTAGTACTGCAGATCAGGCCACCTAAGAAAGCTTCAGATGTTTGACCCAAAAGAACTATATGAAAAATTAGTTACTGGGACAAACAAGAACAGACAGAGACCAACTGTATCACCACTACGAGTAAAGAACAACAGCAACAATAAAAGCAAAGTAGCTGTCCTTCCAACACCAAGCCCTCAGCAATCACAGCGATCCAAATAATGGGGTGAACAACAGGTTGATTTTGGTACCAAAACCTGCCCTGGCCAAACTGCAGTAAGAAAGACATGGAAAGAGTCAAGCTAACACCAGATGAGTGCAGTAGTGCCAGCAAACATTATCAACATGCACAAGGCTATATTCCGCGGCCCATTTCAGGATGGCCACCCAGGGCTATCTACCCATCAATTATCTGCAGCCCACTGGGACAACATCTTGGGACCTTAGGAGGGTCCATCCCATCACCCGGGCTGGGCAAGGAGACCAAGCGGAGCTGGTTAATGAGCACAATATCTCCTTGAAGGATGGTGGTGACACGAGGTAAATCCTGACCTCACAGCAGCTCTCCCACCAAGCCCAGCAGCTTTCTGGTGGCTCCACAAGGATGCTGGAGAGCATCCATGAAGTAATCTAAAAATAGCACAAAACCTCAAAGCAAGCTGGAAGTCTTGGTTTTCAGGCGGGGAGAGTTGAGGGCCACAGCAGGCTTGTCTTTGCCTTCTGGGAAAGGCACTCGTGTTGCTCTCCAACAAGCACCACCAACTCCTGGCCACGATCACGGTCCCTGGTCCACTGTTGAGTGGCAGTGATGCGAGTAGCAGCGACACAAGCAGCAGCTGTTTGTGGCACTAAGTAAAGGACACAAAGCTCCAGGAAAAGGGGCAAGCATTTAGAAGGACCTTACCAGAGGGGGTTTATAAAGGCCAGCTCAGCCTGGCTGAGCTCTCTAGAGCCAGTCCACTGACCAGCACAGATCACCGTGTCCTACAACTTCAAAAATAGTTTGCTTTCTGAATTTGCACCCTATTTTTCTTGTATATGCAAATTAATTTCTGCATTAAACAAGAGTGACAGGAGGTCTAAGCAGCATGTCCCATGAAAGATGAATTTCAGTTCTGAGTAGATGAAGGAGAGGAGAAAGGGCTGTGCTCCCCAGGACTGCCAAAAGGGTTTGCAATCCCCCACCCACCTCCAGAAGCAAAGCTTATAGCAGCTGGGAGAGCACTGAAATTCTGTCTGTGTGCCACAAGACAGGCAGCAGTTACTCTTCCTTTGAGGGCCTTTGGGGTTTTTTAATTCCTCCATTTTTGGATAAGAACAACTTCAAAGCCCTACAGATTACAGATAACAGCTCCTGCTGAGCTCCATGTAGCAAGGTTCTCGGGGGGAATAAAAATATTAAAACAACAACAACAACCACCCAACCACACCACCACAAAACCAAAAAACCCCTCACCTCTAAAATAGCTATAACAAAAAATGCTTTATTAACTTCAACTCACTCCCTCCACTGCCTGGCACTGATACCATTTGCTACAGCTTTTCTGGCCACCACTGATCACTTCAGGAGCACAGGCTTTTGGGATCACAAAGTTTTGGAAATGCTGACAAGCTGCACCAGGAGGTTTGTCTAAAACATCACCTTCTTACAGCACTCAGAATCACAAACAGTTGTCTTTGCCTTGCTATTACTTTCATGGAAAGAGAATAGGAAGGAGTAATAAAGCTTTTAGTAGAGCTAATTAAAATTAAATTACTCACAATCTACAACCTGCTCCTTCTATATCCCTAAAAATAACACCAGTAAAAAGACAGACATTCTGAACTCTAATAAAAAACTTCTGGCCTTCCCTTGCTTTTACATGTCAGCCAAAAAATAAAAATATTATCGTTATGGCCACATCTTCACCAACAGCAACTCCGGGCAAAACCATTAATCACGAAAAATTTATTCAACACATTTTGTCTCTTATACTACATGCAAATAATCCACCAACTAAAAGGAGACCAACTAGGGTTACCACTGCAATGATTAAAAGCTTTAGAAAAAATACAAACACTTGTGCTTCAGGACATGTGCTGACCTCTAGTTAAGAGCATCTAGGAAGAGCTGAACGAAAACTGCAGCAAGTGAAACCAAAAGTGCCTTCAGGCTTCCCCAAACATCCAGCACATCACTGCCCTTTGCCAGACACGGACCACAGAGCACAATGTCTGAGCTATCTGGGCACACCTGAAAACCCCTTATACAACATTTTTTGTTTAATATATTACATTTCCCTAACCCCAAAGCAGCACTCTGGTTCTCAGGTGGTGGGTGGTAGGAAGCTTCAGTGCTAACAAGTATAGGAAGCATCACAGAGGTTTCTAGACAGGCTTTTGCCCAGGATACCACCAACTTGCACATGCACATAGCCACCTATTTTCTACGTGCACACCAAAACACAACCACCACTTGTATACACACATGTATACATCATTTTGGTATGTTGGAGCCTGTTCCATCCATGGGATCATGCCCAGCCCAGACAATTCCGGACCCCAGCTTCAGTGTAGACCAGCCTGTCACAGCACAGAGAAGTTCCCACCAGGCACAGGCTATGCCTTGTCTACAAGTGACATGGTAAGTTTGAGTTGTGGGTAATTGCCATTTTTTAAGCCAGAAGAGGGTGGGAGGATGGAATCAACTACTCAATAAAAACGTTTCTTGCCGCATTTCGGAGACAAGCAAATCGGTGAAAAAGTGAACTCTCATCAACCCCAGGAACACTTTCCCTGACTTACAGCCAAAATAGCATAGGGTGTGATGCATGAAAATCTCCTAGAACACATAATTCAGGGAACAGTACGAAGCCAGCAAAATCCCTGTGATTTTGGAAGTGCTTTTCAAATCAGCCACAGAGCAAGTAACAAGTACATGAAATGAGACAAGACAGAGCTAAAATGAACTCATGACAAATGTTAAGTATCAATGTAACAAACAAGGACTGAAGCAAAAGCAGGAGAAAAAAGGGCCCATGATTAAGAGTGTTACATTTTCTCCTCAGACAATCCTATTAGTGATGCAAACATTGACATGTATTTTGCAGAGAAATAATAGAAATATTATCTTTCTCAGCAAGGCACAACCTCCTTTCTGCAGCAGCACAGAAATTTGGGTTACAAGAGGATGTTAGCTCAACTCCCAAATGTTTCCTGGGTGCAGTCAGGTATCTCCTCAGTTCCCGCTGCAGCTTTTTATAGAAAGGATCTCAAAGCACGCTTCATGAAAAAGTCTGCATAATTTTATAGATGGGGAAACTGAGGCACTCCTGCTTCTAACCATAAAACCCCAGATGCCAAGGCATGGGCTTTTCCTCTTTAAGTGTTTGTGAAAATATAGGACTACCCCCTGCTGTCATCACTAAGGGAAAAACCAAGGACCCAAATCACCATTTCAGAAACTAAGGGATTCTTCATCACAGGTTTTACAGCAGACACTGCCTGACCTCTTCAGCAGCACTACACTATTTTTGTTTTCTGGAGTATTTGCTGCACTGTTTATTATCTTTCCATTTATTTTAAGTCTCACTAAGCCCAGTAGAGAAGGTTTGCAGTTTATACTGCACTACACTGATCCTCCTCCTGCTTGCTTTTTGTAGCATATGGCCAATGAAGTTACAGCCTCTCTTTCACTTCTAGCCTTATTATTTTATTTTTTTAATACCAAAATCTATATGACACTTCTTTCTGCAGGCATCTCTTCTGTCCAAACTCCTATTTTCTCTCAACCTTTTTTCCCTTAACTAGTCTGGATGTCCACAATGTACCAGTGCAAAGCCTGTACCTCTACCAGAGGGTTCAGATGCAAGGAGAAATTAATTCTTGTGCTCAGACTTTTATTTGTTCCTTAATAGCTACTTATTAGTAATAATATTAGCCCTGTTTGTTAGCTGCTAATAATTGCTGTTACTACTAAGGTTCATCAATAGCTAGTCTTGTCTTTTACCTCCATTCCGTATCTTGACTCCAATTAAAAAAAAAAAAAAAAAAAAAAAAAAAAAAAAAAATCACCCCATTTTCCTTTCCCATTCTAGGCAACTTTCCTCTCTGTCCACAAATAGTTCATGACAGTCAGGCACCTGGATTTCTCACAGACCGGACAGTCCTCTCTCCTTGGAGAAAACCAGTGTCTTCACGGAAAGGAGAAGGACCACAGGACAATCTGTTCAAAACATTTTGACTAGGAAAGTTTCATAGAAAGTCAGCCTTTCAAACCAAAATGCTGTGTTTTGTCACAACTCAGTTTTGCTTTAAACGCTGCCAAGAGCTCTGATATTTTTGTTAACACATTCATACCACTTTCACAGCACCAAATCACTGTGATCTGAATAGACCTTCCCAGCATAGTACCAGCCTTGGACCTCAAGATAGTGATGGCTCATTATTGTGAGTAATACTAACAGGAATGCCAGAGGAGCACTCTTTGGAGAGCCTTTTGTTCATGTGGCTCATCAGACAACAGGAGACACCACTTATTTAAATTTCTGCAATAAAAAAAATCAACTCTTTCCACCTGTGTTCATGCATTGATTCCTTTCTCTTCCATCATTTGTATTTGATAAATGCATTTCTTGTTCAATTACACTTACCTTATACTGACCCCTCCCCATTTATCATGTTAACTTACTGTAAACTAAGGAGGTGATTTCGATATGCCTGCTGTGAAGCTGGTTTATACAAATTTTAGTTCATCTTAATAGGTCTGCCGACCCCCACAAAGGCATATGTTGAATATAAAAACCAAAACCCAGTCCTTACAGGTAAGGAAGAGAGAAAAAGCATTCTCAGGGCATTACCTGCAAGGTTGAGCACAGGTACTGGGAGTGGAGAACATCTCCTTTTTCTCTTTCTTTTCCCATGTAAGAGAGAAAGTTGAAGGAAAAAAAAAAAAAAAAATTATGCCTGTTAAAGAAGTGAGGAAAGATGCAGCTTCAAACCAGGAAAAACACCCCACAAACTTTCTTTCTACAAAATGTCAAAGGTGGAAAGATGGTGCCCTTTTCAATTCCTTACTTCTCTCTTCTAATGAATGGGAATTTATCACTGAGAGCTATTTTTTAATGTAAGTACTGGAGTTAAATAAACTGTGAAGGCTTGATCTTCAGGTAATGTTAATCAGAGCAGCTCCATCGAAGTAAAATCTCTTTATACCAGCTGTGGTGCTTGTAATGTAATTTCAAAGCATTCCTCTTCCCTGCTACTGGCTTTACGAGGGCAGAAAATTTACCAAAAGTGAAAGGAAAAAGATAGTAACAGAGATCTCTTAGTGATGATTGTAGAATCGATACAAGAATGACAGACACTAAATGGCTATGAATCATCTTGTTAAACCCAGCTGGTCTGCCAGGCTACCCCAAACCAGCAAACAACAACAAAAAAAGCCCACCCAAAGTGACTCCACCAAGCACCACAGCTACTAAACCTGTGTAGAGGCCATGACACCATCCCAAGCTCCATGAGACCGGGATGCCAAGGCACACTCCAGCCTTTGCAAGCCCACACAGCGTGCCATGCCCTCGTGCCTGCCCTTCATCCCCAGGACAGAGCCAGACAAGCTGTGGATGCCCAAGAGGGAGAATAGGACAAGAGCAACATTGTTCCCCACACATTGCCGGGATCGCTGGAGTTCACATCGCTTTTTGTCCCCAAAACTTGTTTATAGGAGGCAGTTACCATCCTTCATTTCAACATGAAAAAAAAAAAAAAATAATAGTAGTAATACAACATAGGGAACATGCCCAACGATGACATGGGCACAAAGGTATGAAGGGAATGAGGAGGGAGGGGAGCAGCCCAGCCACCCAGGGCCCATAAATCACACCGGGCAGACGATGACCTTTTGTGCACTGCCCACTGCTAAAGATTTCTGACATGCAAAGTCCTCCTCTCTGCTTCATGGGGACAACAGGGGCTCACGAGTTATTAAAACAGGGCCTGATCATGAGTCTGAATGAATAAAGCTCTTTGGAAAAGAGCAAGATAAAAGCTATGAACACTTTACATAAGCAAGGAAGCAGGTCAAAATATCCTGAAGGGACAGGTGTTTTGGAGTACATCTATTTTTGGTTTTGAGGATGACGCTGCCACAAAGGAGGGCTGTTAACATCACCTTCAATGTTCACACCAACACCCGGAGAGGGCAACAGCTCTTGGGAATTTCACTGTCACTTTACAGGACAGTATTTCTGATCAAAAAGAGAGCTGTAGTGACTTTCCTCTCATCTTTTGCCACTATCACTCCCCACCGTTTTATCCTCTGTTTTGAAGAATATGAAAGTTTCAAAGCGCTGGACCATAAAGTCCATTGTGATCTTTCTCTGCAGAAATAAAGCAGCAGCTATTGGAGCCAAACTGAAGTAACTCCAACAAAAGAAACTGAAATTTCTTGTCTGCACTATAAGTTATAGATAGCTTATACACATATGTAAATACAGCTATAGTCACAGTGTGTGTGTGTATATATATACACACACACATATATGTTATAGTCTAAAAGGTCACATTTTCATTTAATTTCATGGTAAAACATTACTTTCCTGGTTTCCTGGTTTTATTTTTGCAGAAGGGAAGTTTTCCACAGAGACTTACATCTGGCTTCTCATCGGAAGAAGCTGAGCTTCTCAACAGGAAGGGCTGGCAGGGCCGGGTCCCTGCGTAACAAACAGATGGGCAAAATTTTCTGCTTGGACATTATTTTTAAATGTGACAGGATCATCGAGACATTATATAGTAATTGTCACACCATGTATTCTTTGCCTGCCAAAGATCAGGAACTGTAAATAAGCTCCCAAGGCAACAGATATCCTAGTGCGGGCTTTAATCTATCAAATATGGTAATTGTTAGCACAATCCAACAACTCGCTGGCTTGCAAATTAATCACTCAAGTCTTAACAGCAAGGTGCATCTTTTTATAACCAATGCTTGGCATATGAAGTGTGGTTAATAAGATGCCTCTAGTTTAGGAGTCTCACAACATCCCCCTTAAGGAGATAATTGCTCACATTGAAGGCCTTGATCCCAAAAAGGCTACAGAGAACAATGCTCACCACCACTCCCCATTGCTGGTATGGAGGTCAGAGGAGACCACCTGTTTGGAGTGCAGAGGACGACAACCCAGGCTATGAAAAAAACAGGGATTGCACCTCATCCATATATATGGCCTACTGGACAAAAAATGTTACATAAGTTCTGAGACAAAAATATGCACCCGATTATACAAGAACTTTTAACCATTTTGACCCAATACATTTGAACAATACAGGTTCAAAACACAGGTTTTGAATGCTTATAGTTCCTTACAGCATCACCTTGCTATCAAGACCTAATCAAGTATTAAAGCCTTTCCTCTCACAGACCTCTTCTTCTCCTAAACAGTGTTCAGCTTTGCCCAATTGCCTCCAGTTTGCTTCTTTAGCTGGTCCCTGTCTATCTGCTCCTCAAGAAGGTAGCCAAGGTGTCATGGGCATCAGCCTCAGAGCTTCTTCCCAGAGCTTGACCTGCATTATCTATCAGATTGACTATCCCCTTCCTGGTCTCTCCCTGTAACCACATTCAATCATGAAACTGTTTAAAAAACCAAGTCTCAGGCAGGGAACTCCTCTTCTGAAGGCTGAAGAACTCACCTGTGATCTAGGGCACTGCAACATAATAAATGCCAACAACAGGGTTTATGTTATGCCTTTTCTACATAATGTCTTCATAGTCTGCAGTCATTTCAAATAGGATAGTGAGAAACTTGAAGAAAACAGAAAAGCTGACTTAGAATATTAATGCAGAAGATTTAGGTCCTGATAGACTTAGAGCTTTTCCCAAAGAAAGCTGGGGAGAAAGCAAATTTACTGTGTAACTCTACTGTAGTTTACTAATAAACACACCATCTCAGCTGATGTGTTAATCAACTGCATGTTTGCATGAAATCATTTTGATGACAAAATGAACGTATTAAGAATGAACCCCCCCAAAAGTACAGAGATGGGACAGTGCATCCCACGTGTAAGTCAGGGATGTGACACCAGACAAAGCAGGCGGGAGTCCCCTGAAGTACAATGTGAATTTGCAAACAATTCAGAGATCCCATCCACCAACTGCTTTTATCACTGCAATTAGTGAAGAGTACAGACACTCACTGCCAAGCCATTAATCCTTAAGAACTGAACTTGAAGACCTCCAAGCACAAGGCTCAGGCTGGGTTCTGGATAAAATGTCAAGTACCTCTGAAATCTGAAAGGAGGTATAAAGTGAGCCCTTTTGCTCCTGGTTCATCATGCCCAACAACGTAACAAACCTCATTCTTCACTTCTTTGAATCTTTGTGAGCACAAAGGCATCCAAACCTCAGAAGAGGTTTGGGGAAGCACATCCCTTCCACTCTCAGATCACACAAGTCGCAAGAAGCCAATGAACAGTTTTGAAGAAAGCCTGCTGCATGTATACAAGACAAAATTTAAGGAAACATGAGGAGGATCATCCAAGGTTATGGAGGGTATCCAAAACTTTCACCCCAGGGCAGCTTGAGCACTGCTGAGAACTGTACTTTAGACCAAATTATACAGCAGTGACCAGTAAGACTAAAAATGCTGCACAGAGAACTGACTTTTTTCTTGTTTTATTTGGAAGTTGTCAAAGTATCTACTTTGAACATGATGGCAGATCATTGCCAATCTGTCGAGACTGAGCTACTTCTAAATTGGGAACTGTGACAGGAGAGCAGCAGAGCATTAAAGCTTATCTAAGGAAATGAGTCACGTGAATTAGAGACGAAACTACAGAATTTAATAGAAGAAAATGCTATCAACTAATTAACAATTTTGTTTGCTATTATCAGATTTTTTACAGAAATGTACCCTAAATATCACTATATAAACATAAAGTTAAATGACTGATGTACAGAATAAAAACACCCACTGTACTTCCTTTTTTCAGTGTAAAACTGCTTAAAAAAAGAATAGTGGACTGATTAATCCATTAAGTTCCAGAGACCAGCACATTATCAGAAAGCTGACACTCTATCAAGCAACTTGGCATCTGTGGTTTTAATTTAGTATTCTGTTTCTTAGTTAAACTTGATTGGCTACCTTATTTACACAAGCCTTTTATCTTCTTGAAAAGCAGGAGGTACCTCTTCAGTAAGATTTATTGCTAGAACGACATTGCCCTTACTTTTTCTTCACATCCTTCTTTCTGACACCAGTGTGGTCCAAACCTCTCTTTGCTGCAACTGCTGGGCAGTAGCACCACAAAAGGCACGTAAATGTTAACATACGCTCTTTCCCATACATTAAAAAGTGGGAAGGAGACCTGGCTGTTCCCATGTGACAAATTCCCTTTGCTCTTTTCAACCCCAATGTTAAAAAAAAAAAAAAAAAAAAAAAAAGGGGGGGGGGGGGGCACAGCAGTTTGTCCTCTACAGCTCCAAGTTTCACATCTCAGAGCAGCAGCACAGTAAATAAGATTTAGAAGCAGCATGTTCAGAAATTGCAATTTCTGTCTAAAAACAGCCAGACAAAATCTGCTCCAAGTCCTCACTTCTGCAGATGTATGAATTCACAGGGGTCTCCTCTGCATATCCTTCTGCAAATATTTAAGTGAATGAGCTTCACTCTCCCCAGTTTAAAAACTTAGTATCTGTGTCTCTTTACCAGGAGTTAAGTTTTATAGGCTCTGGGAGCAAGGGAAAAGAAAAGTGCAAGCACAATTTACGAGCTAACGGATGATGGTGAGACTGCAGGCACACACCTTTACGTCCTCAAAGGTGGAGAGGCTGGGAAACAAGCTTCATAAAGGCCACACACTAATGACACCTCAAACTGGAGGCAACAGCAACAATATGCCTCAGAAGAAGCAATTTCCAAACTAGTGACAAAGTGGGTGAGACAGCATACAACTCTCCCCCAGGATGAGCACAGCCCTATCCCACTTACTGGTGTTGATAGGACCAGGCAGCGTGCAACCAAAATGTCACACGCTGCCAAGATGTCTTATTTGACCTCCTTGTTCAAGAACCAGTGCTCCAGGTAAATCTGAGAAAGGAAGGAGCTGTAGTTTCTGCAAGGGCAGGATCCCACCAAGTCAGCGACCTTTCCTGGAGAAGCACAGAGGGGGAAAAAAAAAAAAAAAAAAAAGAAAAATAGCACATCGCTCTCCTGCCTGCAGCTCAATCCCATAAAGCTTATACACACATTTAAGCTCATCCCTCCACATTAAAGCACTTAGGATGAGCTTTAAGCATCTTATGTACCATAGAAGCTTCACAAGGTGCTACTCATGGTCCTTGATTGCTTGCTTAACTGGGTTGGTTTGGCATTAAAAACTACAATGTTCACTGCCACATCGGTGCATGCACTGAATGAGACTGTTACCATCAAAAATGACCTAAACACAGCAAATCAAATGCACACAATCAGAGCTGATCACATGTTTTCCCCAAAATGAACTCCCTATGTCCCATCCAAGCCTTTCAGACACCTTCCAGCATAACCATAACAGATTGCTCCACATGGGCTATTCCTAATCTCACATATTCCACTCCCATGGACAATGATGTCAAGTCCGCCCACTGGAGAGAGAAGGACCACAGAGTAATCAACCAAAGATACCTGTGGAAACCCACACTGGGGTATGTGCTCATCTCACACTCCAAAATCAGGTTTTCCCTCTCCACATGAGGTTGTGACACATCAATTCTCTATGAAAAAGCAATATATCGTCCCTAATTGCTCTAATTTATTACTCTTGCATCATCTCATTAAATATATCATTTAGACCCAAGTTAGGAGCTAGATCAGTAAATATGCTTTAATCATAATATTCTTCAAAGAAGGAAAGGCAGGCAGACAGCAGCCATTTTACTTTCATCTGTCTTCTCTTGTTGCCAAAGCCCTTTCAGACACGCACTCATTTATCACTTAGATAACAATCATAAGCTCTTTTCATCCCAACTCTTATAGACTGATGAGAGTTGTTACTTTTTTTTTATTTACTTTTTTCCTAACTACGCATGGAGTTAGTGCTGTAATAACTTCTGTCCTTTTATAAAGGTTCTCATTTAAAATGGAGGTACTGAAAATCACATACAACCCTACACAGTCTGTATAATGAACAAACAAAGAGATTTTAAAGCAAAAGGTAAGCAGTCAAATACTGCAAGTCCACACTATTGATAAAATCTGGATTTTACTCCCATGGCATTTCAATAATCTTATCAAACACACACCTCAAAACAAGTCATTCTAGGTTAGAAATGTAGTTGTTTGCTCAAATTTATGAAGCAATTATATTTAAGCTCCAAAGACTATATGCAATGTATAATCTGGAACACAAACTACATGGGCTATCCTCACTCATCATGGGTGCTGATGTAGCTGTATGTACCCTTTTACCCCAGGCTGCACAGGAGCAGCACCAGGTCCAGGCAGACCACAGAAGGGACATGGTGGGACCGCCACCAGCAGCAGTGTCTGCTGGAGACACACTTACTAAAAGATAACTCTGCTCCCCAAGATGAAACTGCATCAGTTTACCTTGAAGGAGGAAGCACCATCACCACGTTACCTTTTGTGCTTGGGAAGTGACAAGTGACAAAGCCAAATCATCTCTTCCATACCTTTCAGCGGTGATAAGGATGCAATCTTGCTGCAATACTGCCAAACAAACCTTCCAGAAGTACCAGAGATTTTTTTGGAGAATATTCCCATGCACAAAAAGCTGAGAAAGAAGCAAGGATCCTTTACCAAAGTTTGGAAGCACAGAATTTTTTTTTCCTCCCCTTCCCTTTTGAAAAGGTTCCTTCCCAGCTTCAACTTACTTTCAAATAGCACTTGCTTTCCAATTTTGCAAAACATCTGGATGTCCAGATGGTTTATCTCCCTTTCATTTTAGAAGAAAGATACAAAGAAGTTGACCAAGAAGGGAGGAATTTAACAGTTTTTTTCCAGTTATCAAACCCAAGAAGAGCAGTTTTCTTCCAGAAAATTTTGACTTAAACCAAACAGGATAATCTTAGTGGCAAAGTTATTCATGGGAAAAAGTTTTACCAGCTCTAGAAATAACTGAGATATCATAGCAGGCCCTTTTCTTTGAATTCAGATTTATGGGCATTAATTTATGCAAGGCTATTAAAACACATGACCCGAATGCTTATCACCTTTAGCATCCAACCCACCACCTTTCATCCCAGGTACCCATGTTCATTCAACAGCAAATGGTACTTCTTTGGGTACGCCAGGGAAGCCTGTGCTTCATTTCTGACAGCTCTTCATCTGGAGCATCAGCTCTCCTTTCCCACCACAACATGCTGAGCCCCACAGTGCACAGACTCAAAAGGTAACAAGGGCTTTTACTGGGAACAGCGGGTACCTACAGAGCACCCTTTCTTCAGCGCAGGAGAACTGAAAGCTGATCAGAAGAAATTACTTAAAGCCCTTTATTAAAAAAAAAAAATTTCATCTGTCAAAAAAAAAGCACTCTATAGGCTGAAAAATGCTGACATACATTTGTTCAACTAATGTCCAATTATTATTACATTAAAATCTACATGGAAAAAAAAAAAGGAGTCTAATAAGAAAGCTAATGAAAATTAAGTATTTTACAAGAAAGTTACCTAAGCATAAAGTTAACTAGCTATCACACTGGTTTTCAAATCCAGGGGCACCAACTTGGGCAAAGCTGGCATTTGCACAGGAAAGTGCTCAGGTGTAGAGGAAACAGAGCAAGCCAAAATCATCCAGAAGTCCAGTCTCATCACGCTACCTTTGTTTTCCTCCTCGAGCAGACATTTTAATACAACACAGGGCATTCAACACAGCATTTGAAAACAGTTCTCTGTGCAACATTTCAAACTCAAACTTTTGCAAATAAATGTTTGGGAGAGGAGACGCAGGTTTGCAAAGTGGGTGCCTGAAGGCAGCACAAGCTGCAGCCCCAAATTACTGAGGATTGGAGATGCATGACAAGAGAGGGTTTCAACCTCTCTGCAGGCTGATGTCCTGCATAAATGAAATGGATAGCAGACTGTGACATTGCTTGCAATTCATTAATTTTTTTGTTTTGTTTTTTTTTCCTCTATTACAAGCTTAGTAAAAGCCTCTACTGCCCTTCAGTGCAGACAGATTTCACCACTGCTCTCTTCACTTCAGCAACTCCAGCCATAAAGCCATGCTAATTACTCTGCAAGGCTAATGGAAGGAAAAAAGATACACACACACAAAACACACACATATTCCTAGTGAGCCGTCATGGGTAAAAGAGGGCTACAGCCCCCCAGCTTGGCCAGCCCTATTGACAGAACAAAGGAGCTTCTGGCCTGGCAGCGAGAGCAAAAACTGTGGATGCAGAGTGCGGGGGGGGGGGGGGGGGGGGGGGGGAAAAGAGGGAATTTTAATGTTCCTATAGTTAAAATTTTTAAGGGTGGTTTTTCAGGCCCCAGCCCTTGGAAAAAAGCCAAGGAGGAACTCCTATGGCCTATTTTGTACTTTTTT
>JANHGN010015903.1:0-11496 GCA_024605025.1 Megaceryle maxima
TGGTTGTTTATGCTGACGTATGACAAAGGGACGTTTGCAGTCAGACCCTGAGTTTCAAATCTTGATACAGTGAAAGCATAGGAGAGCACTAATCAAGCCAGAAGTTTTGAAGCTTTCTGGCTATCCTGCTTGGAAGGAGAGAATTTTAGTTCTTTGAAGGTCTATACATATAGGAAAACAAACTTCATGATTCTTTACAGAAATAGTGAAGACTGATTAACTTTAAATTACAAAGAAGAAATGAGAACAAATAGAAATTAGTTAACCTTGGGCCTCAGAATAAATCATCGCAAAATGTTTCTGCCATGAGACTGATGTCAGCTTTCCAGACCCCTTCTCCTGCCAGAGGAAGATGTGGTCAGAGCTGGAGGCAACGGCATCTCAACGGTCTATAACAAAGCTGAGGCCAAAGCTTTCCCGTCAGCTCCTTGTGTCTCCTTCATCTAGTGATGCTCACAGAAGCATACAGAAAATATCTGCCCAAAAGTCATAGAACATTCTCCTTGATTTGTCCCAGTGTACACTTTATCACCAAGAGGTGATAAAGAGTAGAAAACGAGCACAGAAAATATTGGGGAACTTCTCTTAGAAATCGGTGTGAGAAGGTACACCTGTGTGCTTGGGCTATGCGGAAGTAAACTATACCAGTTGACCACTATTAATATAGCAACTGAGTAAACTAAAGAGGTTCCCCATGTATCATCCCTATCTAAGCTATGAATGAACAAAATCCAGTTTATTTTTATGATTCAACACTGAGTTTCTAGAGAGCCAGATACATTTTTTGATGAGTAGCACTGAACAACAAATAGTAAAACTTATTGTGAATCCATTTCCCGAAGGAAAAGGCTGCTCTGCAGTTCCAGTCTGCATCTGTAGCTGTTTTATAATTTACATGGCTTAACTAGAATTCCTTCAGGAAATAACTATTTGTTCCAAATTAAAGGTCTGAATGCTGGGGAAGGAGCACTGAAGGTAGTAAAGCTAAAGAAGCAGAAATGAAGGACTGCTCATGCATCTCTACCATGTTTAGATTACAGTATAGTTTTGAAAGTAAAGGTTGCAATATAAATCATGCTTCTCTTGCCTAAACCTGGTTCACGAGGGACATGGATTACTCTACATAACATCATGCAGATCATGTCTGCAGACCTCTGGTTACATAAAGGAAAGTTTAACAGCTAAAGCGATCTTTCAATTTCAATATACAGATTTTAGTGCAAAGTAGGTATATACTTTCTCCAGTATTTCAGTTTTTCTCAACAACTGTAACAAAGTTTTGAGGGAAACAACTGGGTTTTCTAGGCCAGTAACATAAACTTGCTTTTGCTTTATTCTTTTGCTTTCCCAGCTTAACAAATTCTGGCTTGAGCAGACTGTTCTAGTAAATTTTGGCAACTTTTACCCATTGTTGGTTAAATCAGTTTCATCAGCTGTGGCCAATGGTAATAATTTTGCAAGATAAAGGCATTACATATTAGAAGGGAGTGGTCTAATGAGAGAAATTCAGGAAACCAATATTTTATTTTAAAGACTTTCCTTGACTTGTGTTATGGCTATTGCCACTACACTGCTGCTCCATGTTGGCTCATTGAGTAGACCCCACCTTGGAGAGTTTAAATGTTTTCCATGATAGTTCACACACTTGTCTGTCTCACTGCATCTTGGTTGCTACCATCATTATGGTTCTTATGATCATAATTTAATACAAACACAAAGGATACAACTAATGTCCTTTCTGACTGAGCTGGTATGAAAACAGTCCCAGCAGAACACCGTTTGCTAATATTACTGGACAATTCACAAAATTCCTGGTATCATACTGAAGATTCTTACCTGAGTCTGATGTTGTCTGTTTTCCTGAAAATGCTGTTCTGGTGAAAAACTTACAGCATTTTGTAGCTGGGTTGTTGCCAGTTCCTCAGTTGGGGCAGGCCTGCCTCCTTGGTGGATCCCCACACCTGAAAGGTCAATGCAGAAAGATCCACCAGGACACACTGACAATTTAAGGGTATGCATAGTCTAGCAATGGTACCATGCACATCTTTTTCAATCCTCCCTCAGCAGCAAGAGATCACTGGTCTCTCAAGGACTGCATGATTCATGGTAGTGCTCACTTAATTGAAATTACTGGAGCAGCAGTTCCTTTTTTACAGCCTGAGAGGCCAGCTGATCTCTTACAAAAGGGGAAACTTTGCTAAACAAAGGAAGTCATTTTAAAAGAAGAAAATAACATCTGTCTACAGATATGTGGGGAGGGAAAGAAGAAATGTGAAAATGGAGATGGTGGGGGAGAAAGGTTTAAAGTTTAAAAAGCTGAAAAGAAAAGTCCATGTGGGATCAGAGGCAACACATCCAAGTGGTAGACTATCTGTAGAGAGATGTAATGGGAGGAAGTGTAGTAACGAGAGGGAGAGTGTGGGTAAGACAAAGCACAGGGAAAAGGTATAAAACACCCAAAACTAATTAGACATTGAGAGACTGCTGCATCATACGATTGCCAGTAGAGGTGCTATAATCATGGCTACAGAATTTAGTCACAAAATGGTTAAGGGCAGAAATAATTCCGTTATTTAGGTAGAGTGTTTCATAACATGAACAATAGTGCAGTGCAGCTACATAGAAGGCATCCGTATAGGAACCAATCTCTATACATATCTGTAGTTGAAAACAAGAAGACCACCAGCAAGAGGCAGAAGAAGTTCCCTGAAAAAGTGCTGGGACCAGCCTGGGAACACCACAAAATGCTTATGACCATGCTGCAGCCAGAGAACAAGACCAGCAGGTACTAGTCTGCAGCTGGGGCACAATAAATCCCTTCTACAAGCTCAGCCAAGAATAATCTTTAAAAGTGCTATGCTTTGCTACTTGCAGATATTGCTCTTGTCCAAGTGTTTTGTATTTGCCTCAATGCAGTTTCTTTTTTCTTTTTTTTTTTGGTTTTTTTTTTCCCTTTTTTTTTTTATAATTAGAGGTGTATTGTAAATCAAAGGGGGTTTCTGGGAGGTCTTTTGGCTTGTAAAGTATGCAAATGACAGCACTCTGCTGTTGGATCATATTATTAATTGTATATTTTGTCATTCACGTATTCTGAAGAGTATGTTTGAAAGAAGCTTTTTTTTTTTTTTTCCCCAGTCTTTGAACACATTTAATGTTCTAAAAAATCTTCAGGAAGAGTATAAAGTTATTTTTCTTCATTTTCTTAATGTTAAAGAAAAGTATCTTTTTAATGCTGCAGATTATTCTGTGCTGGTAGCTTTACACCATTGTGCATGTACAATGAATAGAACAAACTTCACAGATGATTATACTTAAAGCTGGAGGTCTTTCTGTAAATTTTAAACAAAGTGTTCTATTAAATGCCATCTATAAAACGTTTGTTGACTTACCTCCTAGGATGATTTGTGATTTTGCCTGAGATCTTGAAATGCTAGATGAAAAACTTTTTTGCTACAGGAAACTGGTTGGTAACTGAATAAATAGCACTATAATCTAAGTATTGAACACTTCCACATAGCAAGTAGTATTTTGCAATGCATCCCTCTGCAGTATGAACTGGAAGTACTCTTTCTCTATAGTGCTCAATAATCCCCAGGCATACATGTAAAGCATACCGAAGTTGGGTAAAACCCCAGTGATTATCACAAAATTCCCCCATGGCTGAGGAGCACATCTACCTTTGTGGTTTAGGAGAGCTATCTTTCCATCCTGATATGAAGTTAGATAAAGTAATAACATTGAACAAATGTTCTTTCTGTTCCAAAAAAGGCAGTGTTTCTGCTTCTGAAATGATTTCTATCAAATTATCAAATGCTGTGCGTTTATTCAGAATAAAAGGGGTTTATATCAACATGCAACACTTACAAATGCTATACTCAATTTATGTCTCAACTGCCAATTTCTGTGTCTAATTTTACCAATTTTCACACTGTGTTCATTACAGATAGAATTCCCTTTGCATTATAAGACATAAATTTAATTGATACAGAAAAATATGTTTGTGTTTCTTTCTTATGTTTGCAGGGTAAGAATGCAACTGTCATACATACAACATGCAACTCAATAAAATAATTGTGAAAAAAGAGTGAAAGATGTCATGCGTGTTTTGTCAGTTGGACATTTGGAACATATGAACACGTGCATACTTATGTCCAAAGGCTCAAATGTATACCTCGTGCAGTCCATAACCTTGTAAATCTGATTTGGATATAGGTAGTATAACAGGTATGCCTAACTGTGGTGTCCATGTAATGTTTCTGTCCCAGGAGTCCAGATGACTTCCTTTGGTTTTGCTGGGGAATCTGTAGTTTTAACCTCTAGTGATTTTCCTGTTTTCATAAAACCTTCTCTTAGAAGTCTTTCTCCATGTACCTTTTGCAGCAATAATCTTGTGGAGGTATAGTAAGGACAGGCACTTTTTTAATGTTGAATCATCTGCTTATGCATAATATTGATCTGAATGCCAAATGTAGCTGGTCATTAAGAGGAAAAGAGCCAGCAGAATGATTTAGCATGCATGAGTAGGTTTCGGATTTAGACTGTAAATACCTTGGAGGGTATGCATTTTAGTCAGTTTGTCAGACAGTTACAGACAACTATTGCTGTGGGAAATTATTCTTGGTTGATGTGATATTGAGAATCCAGAGGGATTCTGCAGTCAGTAGCCATCCACTGATTTTATATATTTTTGACTTGTAGGCATTGTCCACGCAAAAAAACCCAGTTGCAGTGACCTTCTGGGTAGTTTGGTTTGTTTGGTTTTTTGTTTTTTCTACCATTGCAGTGTTATGATCCACTGAAATCTGAGATCCAATGAAATCTTCCTATCTCGGTCTGCCAGGGGTACCTGCATGATGCTCTGCTGCTCTCCTGCCTCTGAAAGCCTTCTCTCCAGGTGCTCTTCTGGTTGCATTCTCCTCTGTCAAATATTTATCCCTAATGGGAACTCACTTCTGGAGTAATTTTTGTTTCCTTTTATTTAGTTTCCTTTTATTTTTAAAGGACTTGATAGGGACTGGTCAGGTGGTTTCTTATGTTGCTACCAGGCTGAGGATCTAAGGAAGAAAAAACATCTATCTGTGTGTAGGTTTTATATTTAAAAATTTTGGTTTTAGATCCAGGGTAAAACTGGGCCATCTTGTTCAAAGCCCTGGATTTGATTTTTGGCCAATAGTTTATACTGACCTCAACCGTTATTTAAATTTGAATACAATGATGTGAACATGGCATTTCTTTTAAGTTTCAGTATTATGAAAACAGGTCGGAATAATTTTTTGTAAAACTTGAAACCCAGATCTAAGGTGACTTTGAAACTGAACCCTAAACTAAAATATGTCTAGATATCTGTGCCAATTTGTTTTTATATATTATTAAATAAAATATCCTGACATGCTGAAATTGTATGTAGTATTATTTCTTTAGAGGTAAATTGATTCATAGTGGGAATATGTAATGGGACCTATCAGCTATTACAGTTCCCTTCCATTTCTTTAGCAAGGGCTTTCATTTTTAGAACTATCTCTCCCATGTTTGAGATATCCATGTTAACAATGATTGTTTATAGAACACAGGTTTATTACAAAAGGACACTTTATTATATTAATAAAAACTACTTTTATTTTTATTTCTGTGTTCTAATCAAGGCCATTTGGTGCCTCAGCGCTTACAGTTAATGAAAAATAAATCCTTTGTATTTAGGTTACATGTTTGGTTGTGGCTTCATCTGAAAATAACAGGAGCTGGTTTTTTTAAACATATGATTACTAGTTTATATGTTTTCTTACTCAGTTTCTGTCTGGAAAAAACGTTTGCTACGTAAAAGCATCCTCAAGCTTGAGGGCATTTTTGGCTTTTTAAATGAGAAAGTTTAACTGAATGTGGAACTGCATGCACTCTAGTGGGATAATATAGGAAGTTTCTATTGCTGGACATACTCATGGACTGAAGCCTTAAATCCTCTGAGCAATCAATCCAGTGGATTTTATGAATGGTTAGGGAAAAAAAGGAAATATATTGCTGGAAAAGAGAAATAAACCTTGTTGTAGGATATGTGATGGCCAAATGAAAAAAAAAAAAAAAGACATATGTACGATAAATTCTTACGTATCATTGTAACTGTCTGAGCAGGAGAAGTAAAAACAAAACAAAACCAGAAAAAAACCTTTTCTTATAACAAACTGAATTTGAGGGAAAACCTTAATGAGGAGAGAAAATGTATTCTGATTCTGACTGCTCTTCCTCTGAGAAGAACCAGACTTTGGTTAAATAGCTTCATAATTAATTTTAGTGTTAATTCAGCAGGTCTAGTAAGAGATAAATCCTTCCTTGGGAGAAGCATTGTACATTTTGTGTGCTGATTTATGAGACAGAATCAGCTATATTTTAATGATAGCTTGACTAGACTGTAAATACCGACTAGAACTTGCAATATATGAGAAAAGCTCATTTGTGCTTAATATACTAGATAAATTGTTCCTGGCTTCTTAGGGTGTGACTGTACTTGCTGTCACACTCCCAAGTTTACTCAAGAACTGTGTGATTTGCTGAGTAGGTGCTAGTCATGTAAGGGAAAACCCGACGGGATGCATTTTATATACCTGGTTTTTTTCCTCATCATGTATTAACTTTTTTTTGTATTTTTTTTTCTCCTCTTCATCAAAGGAATGTCTCCTCAAGACCAAGGGCAAATTATAGGAATGAGGAAAATGATCACCAATAATCTGAGCAATATGAAATTTAACACTGTGATTTTGTTTTAGTGAGAGGGAAACACCAGTTGCTGGCTGTCAAAAAATTCTAAACTGAAACTTAACTTCAGGGGCAGCAGCTTTAAAATCTATTTAACACATCTTATTTCTTCAGTTAATCTGTTTCTTTCTCCATTTAATAATAGGCTGTGGGATTTAATCTTAGCTTTTGATATTTACTGGAAATGTTTTACTGGGAAAAGCAGTATAGCAATTTATGAGTCAAAATGTACCTTGAATAAATTATCATTGCAAATTACAGTTTAAGAAAGTTGTGACTATAACCATAATTACACCATTGGCTAAGCACAACTTGAAATCTTGCTTGCTGAGTAAATTTGTTTTCATTCAGATTGTATTCCTGACGTTTTTAGAAAAGTGAATCAAGCCTCACTGACAAAATTTCCTACTGAGTTTATTAAAAAGGTCATCTTTGTTTGCTATACTTACCTAAAATATAAACATTTCTTGAATTAATGAGATGCTATTTTAGGCTGAGAGTTTCCTATTCAAGTTTACTAAACCATAGACTCGGAAGGACACTCACAAGAGCTTCCACACTATGCCATGCCTTTAGCTATCTATATATCCTAGAATTCCTAAAGTTAAAATTGATTCTGCAAGCTGTTCGGAAAAAACAAAACAAAACAAAACAGCCAATAGCCAGAATTGGGTATATTACTGTAACCCGTGGGGGGGAGAAGGTGTGTGTGGGGGGGCGAGACGTTTAAAGCTCTGTCTGGCAAGAGAAGGGTTAAGTACTTTTTAGCTATACCCGTTTCAAATTACAATGAGAAGCCTCTTCTTTCCCAGCAGGGTTGTGCTTACATTAGTCTTTAGATCTCTCTTGAAGAGAGCTGTTATATTTGTGCCTGCTAGAGTTGGAAATAACAGTTCAGAAGCTGAAAAGGGTTGAATGGATTTACAGAAGGGGTTTTTTTGCGAGTAAATTCATGGCAACACATTAATTGATTAATACATGCTTTAGAATTACTTTACACTCAAGCGATGCAAAAGATGTTAAAGTTATCACCAGGCTGCTGGAAAAATATGTGTTATACTACCAAGGTACAGATCAAGACAAATCTGTGACTCAGGATTTTATCTTGGGAAGAGCGCAAGGTGTACGAAGAACTCAGAATAACAAGGGAAGATAACTCTGGGAACTACAATGTGTCAGAAGAACCGCTCTTGCTAATACAGCTCCCCACCAAAGACCTGGTTATCTAAGGTTTATATAGGAATGCCTAGGTCAGCTGACAAAATACTGGTCTTCTGCTACATAAATGCAGAAAAAACGATAACAACAGTGGAAAACTGGAAGTCTGAATTTCAGCTTTCTTAGAAATAACTGCAACCTGACACATTCCATAATATTTAAACAGGGTGGGGGGAGAGAAATCACCAAAGATGTTACGTTTAGAGATGACATTGACATGAAGAATAGGTAAATTTTGTTTTTCATCCACTGGGAAAGCAGACCTCATAGGAACTCAGAACAAGTAGGAGAAAGGAATTTTTTTATTATTTTTTTTTTTCCTTGTTCTGTTTCTTTTCAAAGATGAACCTAACTGCACTCAAAGCTTTTGTGGGCTTGCTCTGGAATTGCTGGGTTCTGGTGGGTCACGCACAGGGAGGTTTAGGAGACAATCATGTCCATTCAAGTTTTATTTACAGGAGGCTGCGGAACCATGAGAGAAGGGAGATTCAGAGAGAGATTCTCTCTATCCTGGGTTTACCTCACAGACCCAGACCATTTTCACCAGGAAAGCAGGCTTCTTCTGCACCCCTCTTCATGCTGGACCTGTATAATGCCATGACAAATGAAGAGGATACTGAGGAGCTGGAGTATTCACTAAAGGGATCAATGGCAGGGGAGAGCAGAGGGATACGGAAAGGATACCCTGCCTCTCCAAACGGATATTCGCGGAGAATACAATTATCTCGCATGACCCCCCTGACCACACAGAATCCTCCCTTAGCCAGCCTGCACGACACCAACTTTCTGAATGATGCTGACATGGTCATGAGCTTTGTCAACCTAGGTATGTGGAAATTTTTTTGTTTCTGGTCTTCTCTGACAAACTGTTAGCCTGAACTTGCAAGGAGCAAAACTCTCAGCCGGACCATAACCTGTTCTAAACCGTCAGGATTGGGTCCAGGCTGCTGTGCCACTGGTAAATGAAAAGTTGTACTGATGGTGAAGTAGCTACGTTGTAGGTGGCCATGGAAAAAGATTTTTCTCACTGTTTATGTAAAGTCAATTTCTATAACTCCCCTCTGCTAGCTTCTGTTTTCTTTCTTTCATTGATGTAATGAAAATTGTAGCCTTAGGCCAACTAACTCCTTTTTTTTTTTAATCTCAAAAAATCAAACACTTATGCCTATGCTCAGTTATTTCCCTCACTGTTTTGCTTAAAGCTCAGGAATGAACAAACATCAGTTGTTAATATTTTAAAGCCTAGAATGTTATGAAAAGGGTAAATTAAGCCATTTCAAGAAAAAAAACCCACAAATATTGGGTTATTTAGGTGATTTTTTTCTGTTGGTAAGAGTCAAAGTTTTATTATCTTTTCAACTGGATGGCTGTATTTTAAATAATCTGTTGCTGCTTCTTTGTTATTTCTATTTAATAACCACAGACTGTGTTTTATTATACTGCCCTTGTGCTCACAGTCTGAAATGGTTCATATTTTTTGTGTCATAAATAAATTAAATAACAAGTAGAGTATTAATCTCAGAAACATGTAAGCTAAGAATGCTTTTGAAAATTATATCAATTCAGATACAAATCTTGATAAAACTACATTATATTGGCTTCTGAGTATACTAAACATGCTTGCTAGTTACATTGTGGTTAAAAAAGTAGTTACAGATTTCTTTAATAGAATGCAACTTAAATCTCATTTAAAAAGCTGCAAATAATTGATGAAATGTATTTCTATTTTTATAAGTATTTTAAATGCTGCAGGACTCATAAAGTTAGCTTAAAAACCCACTCTTTTATCATTTGATCTGAATAGCAAGAAATTTAATTGAAAACTTGAAGTTTCTCAATAAGTTGGTACAAAGTCTGATGAACTTCTGCTTTCCAGGACAATATTTTCTGTAGAAACATTTTAAACAATGACACATGTTCCAAAATACCTTCAGATTATCACACATATTCAGTACATTTTACATCTACCAGGTCTTTAATCATTGCTGCAGGATTAAAAATGCTTCCAAACACTAAAATCCTCAACAACTCAAATTTCTAGGAAAATGACACCCTAGAGTTTAGTTGTCATAATAATAAAATTACTTTTAATTATTTGGCAGATAAGGAGGTGTTAATTCTGAGATTTTTTTCCTTAAGAGTAACATATGCCCGCAACTCTAAATGCATTTGCTTTCTGCAAATAGCAGTCTAAAAAAAATTAAATCTATGGGTTTAGAAAATCTGTTCCTCATCCTTTAGAAAGAGCTACATATTATCTGTGTATTACTTTTCAGTTATCCTTGAATGCCTTGAATTACCCAGAGTATCTGGAATCAGATGAATTTACAATGGCAATGTTATAAAGGAAAATAGGAAATGTTCTGATCTCCTAAGCACTAGTCAAGGCCCTGATCCTGCAAAAATTTTCCTCATGTGCACTGAGAGATACCCTCAGTAAATATATCACAGACCATTTCATCAGTGGCTCTGAGGACTATTTAGAGGGGACCTAGTCTTTGATTTCATAAAACGTTTTTGATTTCAAGAGGTTTTCTTGCAGTGCATGAGTAGATATCTTTGAAGGCTCAGAGTTAGATATTTCCTAGCCTGATCCTGCTGCGCTTCCCCGGACAAAAACCCTCACTGGAACAACACAAGTTACAACTGAGTGTCTTACCTTGACTGGAAAGTTTCTGATATTAGTCTCTTTTTTTTTGTTGTCAATCCAATGTTACCTTAAGAAAGTAATTTTAAGAAGCTAAAGTGCATCTTATGTTTCTAAATGGTGAAAACTGCGGGGTGAGATGCTTGATTTTTCTAGTGATTATGATTAATAGACATCATTAACATAAAAAATGCTGTGTAAATACCAGGTTTTGTTTGGCCTCTGTAAAATTAAAATGTGCCTTAGTTCTAAGTGAGTCTAAATCCTAATTCACTTTAAATGCCCTTCCATACATGCTGGATATTGTGGTTTATCACACATTCCACTATGTAACATGCATAAGAAATATTGATGACCAATATAGATTAGCTTCAACATTTTTATTAAACAATCCCATGTTTCAGTATAATTAACATAAAAATGAAATAAATCATGGGAAACTGGTAACCATTTTATATGATTTATGCAGTATAAGATTGTGACAGATGAGGGCAAGCTCTTTTAATGTACAATGGGGAAAAATATGCAGTGATAAGTGAATGCTAACACTGTACCTTAAAATCAATAAATGCTGATGCAGCACAGTAATAACTCAACTGCTTTTATATTTCAAGCTTCAGTCTACTTGCATCAAATTAAGCTGCTCTGGAAATAGTATTTACTGTGTTCATACTCACACACCATTAATAACATAAGGTGTAATTATAAAGCTTTATTAATCATCATGATATTTTAAATTGAAACTTTTTTATATAGTTGTAGCCAGTTATAATAATTTAAGACATGTATATTAAACAAAAAATACATAGGTGAGATGTTGGATAGGGATTATTAAGCATAAGATTGAAAACGATTAGTAAGATTAAAAAGTAAAATAAATAAAT
>JANHGN010015903.1:20348-38874 GCA_024605025.1 Megaceryle maxima
AAATGCATGTACTTTTTTTTTTTTTTTTTTTTTTTTTTAATATAGACACATATGGTCGTGGAAAATCCAGAGACAGTTTATACTGTGGAGGGAATACGAAACAGATCAAGTTCATGTTGCAGTTCACTGGGTCAGAATGGAGGGAGCAATGTCATTAATATTAACAATCACAGAATCACAGAATTTCCTAGATTCGAAAAGACCTTTAAGATCATCGAGCCCAATAATTGGTCTAACCCTGACAAGTTCCTAAACCAGATGCCTAAGAACCATGTCTACATGACTCTTAAATACCTCCAGGGGTGGGGACTCCACCATTGCCCTGGGCAAGCCATTCCAATGCCTGATAACCTGTTCAGTAAAGAAATTCTTCTTAATATCCAATCTAAACTTCCCTTGTTGCAACTTGAGGCCATTTCCTCTTGTCCTAAATATGTTGCCCTCATTTCGGTTTCCCAGAAGTTGTGTCTTTCTTTCTCAATATTTTTATGTATTCCTCAGAACTGGAAAAATACAAAGGATGTGCTTATTTGCATATGCCTGTGTACAGCAGAGACCTAATGTAAAAAAGATTAATCACAGGACTCAAATCAGTGAAACAAGCACACGTGTGAACTGTAAACTTTGCTCTGTAGGCACAGCTTCCAAATAAGTTATGACCTGTTCATCCTTTGTTTGCATTACCATCTGCTGCTGTACAGGAATGAAGCTTCTTTTCTTAACATTATATCACCTTGGCTCAATGAGATTTGCCATGGGCTCCATTAAACCATGTTGCTTCTGCTTGTCTGCAAGTAGGGGATGTGCTTTCATGAAAATGGGAATGAAAGCAAGCCCCCAAAAGAAGAGACTATGATGTTTTCAGTTTTTGGAATGAACAACAGATGGTTCCAAATTACTTGAAAAGGAAAACTGGGCCTATCACCAAAGATTAGGGCAGTAGTGACTTCTAGCCCTAGTAGAAACAAAGGTTTAGTGTAAACATCTACAAAGGCAAAGGCTGATCAGATATTGTAAAATGCATGCCAAATATTCTGAATGGTTTTGTACCAAAGAGATTGCATTTGAAATAACAGGACAATGTTAGTGGTAATGCTCCCACTCCCTGCTCTTTCCTACCCTGTGCTCAGAACAACGCCCAGATTTTGTCTAAGACACATCACCTCAACTATTAGGAGATTATAGCATATAATACAGATTTCAGGAGACCATCTTTGCTGTTCCAGAGATGTGTTACACCTATAGATACCTGGGCATTGTGTTTGCAAGTAACTTGACAAGGAATATGAGAAATGCAGTCCCAGGTGGAATAACAGTGAAAATGCAGGCATGATACAAATGTGTCCATGGTCCTGGGCAACTGGTTCTAGATTGTCCTGCCTGACGGAGGGGGATTGGAGCAGATGACTTCCTGAAGTGCCTTCCAACCTCAGCCATTCTGTGACTCTGTGACGAGTTGTTACAGAGAAGGGGGGTGGGGGGTGTGTGTCCCATCTTAGACATTGACACCAATCATTCCTACTTTTTTTTTGGAGTGGAGCAATAATCTTGCTCAGACAATTTTTTGATGAACAGTTCTTTTTGCTCAAGGTGTCATGTTTTTTCTTTCTAATTTGGAAATAATTTTTCTTTGGTTTTATGTCATTTTGAGACTTCAGCATCTCTCTCCCCAGTTCTGTCTAAAGTAACCTATTGTGAGGGATCACTACCTATTGTCATGTTGCCTGGAGCTAATCTGAGCTCTTTTATGGTACAAATATGTTTTTGTGAAGACTGCTTTTCCTTTCCTCTGGCAGTGTAAGTGTAATGCTGAATAGCCAACTCAGAGATCTTTTAATTCACTAACATTCAGTGAGTTTCCCAAATGAAAGAGGGTCAAAATGTTCATTATCTTTGGTAAGATATAAGTTTCTTCCAGGAAAAAAAAAGTCCAAGTGTTTTTTCCATCTTGTTGAGGGGACGTATGGCATATTGGGGGTTATATGTGGGTGAAATAATCTCTCATTGCAATAATAAATCATGATTAGACTACCAGAGCTGAGAATAGAGGGTGCAGTTTGAATCAGTGTAACAAGCTGTTAAATTCACAGCCAGCTCCCAAACTGGCTGTTAAAACCTGCTGTCTGAAAGTGCCACTTCTCACCACCACTGCCCACTCTCCTGGCTGCTCTTCCTCCTCATCTTCTGTCCTGTGTGCCCCTTGGTGTAATGTCTGAGAGGACCCATCCCTGCTGTGCTTCTGGCCTTATAACTTGGTTTCTCAGCACCGCTGCTTAGGCTTTTCTAGGTGGGTCCTTGCTGGTGGCCAATAGTGAACATGCACAGGGCAAACCTTCAAAATGAGGGTTAGCAATTTATATATGATGAAATTCCAGCCTCTTTACAGATTTAATTTTTAAAGTGATGACTCAATACAGCAGTTAGCCCAGTATACACTTGTGCACACAAGTATAAATGTAAGGAACTCTGAATTCATTTGAGCCATGCTAAGCACATGGCCTGTGATCAGCTATTTTTCACAAATGTATTTAATATTCTATATATAATATAGTGTTTCCAAATATTTTTTCATTTGTTGTATGTAATAAATCATTTTTCTACTATCTAAATGAGATGTCATTGATGTTTTCCTTTCTTGTTGTTACAGCGGGACTGTTTTTTATGGAATATTTGGTCAGTGATAATGAGTATGGGTAATATTAAAATATTCAGATGTGATCACAGGCTAAGCAGAAAATAATGCCTATCCAATTGTGTCCAGTTTAGCACAGAGACACAACATCCAGGGAAGCTTTTCTGACAAATTGCATAGCAGGAAATGGATGGACAACATGTGTGAATAGTAAATGGTGGAGTGACTTGCCACCTCCAGGTGGAAGTGAGCAGAGGGTTAACATGAGCAGGAACTAAGGAAATGTGGGAAGATAGAATGGGATTTAATGTTTAGCTTTTACTCCCCTGCCAGTTGCCCTATGATGATATATGCCCTTTCACCCTCCTCAGAAGTTATGTTCCATCTGTATACTTTTACAGTGTCAAAACAGTTATAACTTACACCTATTTTCTGACCATTTCATCCCAGAGGTATAACTTTTGTTCCTATTCAGTTGCAGCTGAACCCAAGAGGGATCTTTTTTTTCTGTCATTTGTTAACCTTGAGGTTGTGTTGATCTGACATCCTGACTTTCACACACAGTCAGAAACCTGGGAATAATTGTTAGTTTTCTTTGTGACAATCTGTGATTAGAAAAAAAATAGATGCTATCAAAATGTACTGACTTTGCCACAGCCCAGGCAAAATAGACATCATTGACAATGCAGACAAAATTAACAACCTTGGGCACAGTGGTGTAAGGATTAGCTAATTTATCTATGCATTAGCTCAGAACTACATAATACAGTGATCTTTGATCTGTTCCATTCTTTCAAGTAAAAATTTATTTATCACTGATGAAAATGAGCACAAGCAAAAATCTAGTAGATATGTCTTTTTAACATAGGCATTTGTAGTGCCTTTGTAACACAGTGTGACTTAAAACAATGAAGAAATCACAGGGTCCTTACTTCTTATATTTAAAATAGCAAACTGCATGTGATTTTTTCTTCACTGCCTCCTCCCAGATGCTTGATTGCGATGCTTCCCTCTTTTGGCACATGTTACTACTGACAGCACAAAACGAGTTCAGACCTGTTACTTATAATCCTAGAAGCTGTGTCCAGCTGGACTTTCAACTTTAAAATTTATGGAAGAAAATTCATCTGAGATTCATTCTACCGTTGTTAGTAGAATTTAAAAGCACATATATTCAGTGTATCTTTTGTTGTGCTTTGTGCTACAGCTGAACAATGGAGTAAAAGCTTTGCATTTGGGAAGGTAAAGGATACAGTACATTATACTGTCAAAACCAGAAGAAATGTTAGATTTTGAGGAATCACTTTGTCAACTATCTTTTAAATTACAATCGTGATAATACCCAGACTTAGATGCTCATAATTCTGTTTGCTTCCAAAACTCAGTCTTTATTCTGGTTACTTACTCCTACTCTAGCATCGGCCAGGATCAAACCAGCATAAGAAAAGCAGGGTGTTGCTTTTCCACTTACTCTGTATCACCATCTGAAAGCCTTACAGAATTTAATTAGTACTGGAGCAGCTGCAGTGTAGCACTTGTTTTGACTTGTTGAGCTAGTGCATTTGTCTTGGAAGAAGAGCAAATTGAATGAATAATACATTTACCAATTAAATTTTCGACAAAATATTGGCTATTGAATGAAGACATGCAATTTCATTGAAACATATTTTATCCCATATTTTAGTATGAAGTAGCAAGAAGGTATCATAGTTAATCTCATGATGTAAAGAACACCTAGGAGATTACACATGAGAAAGCCATGCACAACTATGCCTGTATGTTCGAGATATTTTTTTTAGGTCTGTGCTTATAAAAGCTGCTGGCAGACACTGTTATATGGCTTTAATTACTAACTGAGCTCTAATTTTTAAAATCATTTGGAAAAAAAATACGCTTTTACATATTCACTTATATTCTTACCGTGCTTTTGTAACTTCTGTTATTTGCCCAGTTGCTGCCTACCACTTACTAAAGTTGAATACATTACATGGCATGTATGCTTTGAGGGGATTAGAAAGTAGAAATTACATAATTTCACAGCCCACCTTAACGAATAATTTAATTTTCCAAATTATTTTGACTTTTTCAAATTGTTGTTTTGTTAATTGTCAAAAAACTATCAGATCTTATTGACTACAACAAAATTACAAACTTAACATCTTAATAACAGAACAGTGCTTTCATGTTTATTCTTAAAAGATGTAATGCTAAATGCTTGAGTAAGATACATGAATATTCTAAATTATTTTTTAATAAAATATAGGATATTGAAATACATTTCTTCTATGAGGGATAAAGAAAGAAAACTAATAAGTATAAGCAACGTATTATAATTTAAAATTACTGTTTTCATTCTTGCTCTAGATTCTGTTTCAGTTACCTGTGGGGTTTTTTTCATTGACTTTAAATTTACTTGAATTATTTTGCAATTCATAAAAGTTCAGTAATTCTGTGCAATTATGGAAGGGATGCTCTAGCATTAAATATCTGTATTCATTAAACAATAGGTGATTTTTAATTTACTGAAACTGCTATTAACTTCCCAGTATTTCATCAAACAATTTTCAAACTGTGCTTAATTTAGTTAAGCAAAATAGCCAAATGTTGCTCGTTGATGTCAGTAGCTGACCTGAAAGTAGTTCAGTGAAACAGCTCTAAATTTACAGCACTGTAACTTTTTTCAGAGTATGACCTACCAAGCTTTCTGCTTTGTGTTTTAATAAGAAAGTGTTTTACGTAAAAGCAATTTACAACATTTTTTTCAAACCCACATCTGTAAATCTATAATTGCTTTAAATACATCCAGGCTAATAATAATAAATACAGAGAAACTCAAATATACAGTAGTGCAATAAAGCATTTCTTAAGAAACAGAACTGTTATAATGAAAATAAAGTTAAATTTCTGCAGACTTACACTCCCTAATTAAGCAAAATTCTCACTGATTACAGAAATAGTTTTACCTCAGTTGGAAGGGAATAAGAACTTGGATTAAGTTTCTGACGATGAGTTTTGTGTATAAGATAGGATATGTGTGGAATGTAATTTTGAGGAAATCTATTTTTGCCCCTGCCTGCATTTTTGACTTAAGACATCACAGAATCATGGAATGGTTTAGGTTGGAAAAGACCTTGTAGATCATCAAGTCTAAATGTTAACCCAAGTCTACCATTAAACCATGTCTCTAAGTGCCATATCTCTAAGTGCCATTTCTACACATCTTGTAAATACCTCCAGGGATGGTGACTCCACCACTTCCCTGGGCAGCCTGTTCCAGTGCTTTACAACTATTTCTATCAATAAATTTTTCATAATGTCCAACCTAAACTTCCTGTCACACAACTTGGGGTTGTTTCGTTTTGCTGCTTAGGAGAACAGACAGACCCCCACCTTGCTAGAACCTCCTTTCAGGGAGTTATACAGAGCAATAAGGTCTCCCCTCAGCCTCCTTTTCTACAGGTTAAACAATCCCAGTTCCCTCAGCATCTCTTGATAATACCAGATCCCTCACCAGTTTCATTGCCCTTCTTTGGACACGCTCCAACACGTTATTGTAGTGAGGTGCCCAAAACTGAACACAGTATTTTAGGTGTGGGCTCACCAGTGCCAAGTACAGGGAGACAACAATCACTTCCCTAGTCCTGCTGGCCACACTATTTCCTGTTGTTGTGACCCAAGTGCAGGTCTTGGCACTTGGCCTTGTTAATCTCATACCATTGGCCCTGGCCCATTGATCCAGCCTCTCCATATCTCTCTGTAGAGCCTTTCTACCCTTGAGCAGAACTACACTCCCAAGTGTCAACTTCAAACTTTTTGAGGGTGCATTCAATTCCCTCACCCAGATCAGTGATAAAATTATTAAAGAGAACCAGCCCTGATACTGAGCCCTGGGGAACATCACTTGTGACTGGGCACCAAATGGATTTGACTCCATTCACCACCACTCTTCGAACTTGGCCACCTCACTAGTTTTTTACCCAGTGATGCATACCTTCATCCAAGCCATGAACAGCCAGTTTCTTTGGGAGAATGCTGTGGGAGAAGGTGTCATCTAGGCAGACAACATCCACAACCTTTCCCTCACTCACTAAGTGGGTCACCTTATCATGGGAGATCATGTTGGTCAAGTAGGACCTACCTTTCACAAACTCATGCTGACTGGGCTTGATTACCTGGTTGTCCTATATGAGCTGCATGAAAGCACTCAGGATGATCTACTCCATACACTTCCCTGGCACTGAGATCAGTCTGACAAGCCTGTAGTTCCCTACATCTTCCTTTTGGCCCTTCTTTTAGATGGATATCACATTTGCTAACCTCCAGTCAAGACCTTCCTGGTTAGCCAGGACTGCTGATAGATGATTGGAAGTGACTTGGTGAATATTTCTGCAAGTTTCCTCAGTACTCTTGGGTGTATGCCATCCAGCCCCATAGACTTCTGTGCATCTAAGTGGTATAGCAAGTTGCTAAACATTTCTCCTTGATTTATGGGGGTTTCATTCTGCTCCCCATCCCTGTCTTCCAGCTCAGGGGATAGCTACATGGGATACAACTGGTTTTACTATTGAAGATTGAGGCAAAAGTAGCATTAAGTACTTCAGCCTTTTCCTCAATTTTGGTCACTATGTTTTCCCTTACATCCAATGGAGATTCTCCTTAGCCTTCCTTTTGTTACTATACATATTTATAGAAACATTTTTAATTGCCTTTATTTGCTACATGGGTCTCAATCACCTGCTTCCCCTGAGATGGCTGGCTGAAAGGCCTTGCTAGCTATCCCTCAAACATTGGTATGCTGCTCTCAGACTTATCTCTAGTGAACCTGGGTTTATCCCTTTCCCCCTTCAAATCTAGTTTAAAGCTCACTCAATGAGCCCTGTCAACTAATGTGAAAAGATCCTTTTCCCCCTTTGAGACAAGTGTACCCTGTGTGTCACCAGCAGTCCTGATGTTGTGTAAACCAATCCATAATCACAAACCTCAGAATTCTTCTGGTGACAACAGCCTCAGAGCCAGGTATTGATCTGCTGATTCTTCTCATTTCTTCCCTCATTATTCCCTGCAACTGGAGGAATAGAAGACAACACTCCTTGTGCTCTTGATCCCTTGACAAGTTGTCCCAAGGCCCTGAAGTCTCTCTTGATTGCCCTCAGACTTCTTGTTGAAACATCATCGCAGCCTACCTGAAAAATCAATAATGGATGGTAATCTGAGAGCCATATCATGGCAGGAAGCTTTCTCTTCACATCTTTAAGTTGGGCCCCTGGTAGACAACAGAAGTGGATCTGGTCTGTATATCAGGCCTTCTGTTCCATTCAGAAAGGAGTGTCCAGTGACAATGACCCATCTTTTTTTCTTTATGGAAGCAGTTTTGACACAGGGCATAGGCTGACTTAACCTCAATGACACCTCCAAGTTTGATGAACCTTCGTCATTGCTTGATTCCACTTGCAGAGCTTCATATCTATTATGCACGAGGACCTGGAAAGGTGAGGTAGTCAAAAAGAAACCTCACCTACTGCTCTGGGCAGGCATTTCTTGCCACTGGCCCCTGTACCTTGAGTGACTGTGTTCAGACAGGTGGAGAGAAGATAGGGTCATGTATCTGCCTGTTGAGCCTGTCCCATTGAAGGTGGGGTGTGATTCCAGTAGTCTCTCTTGCACTCTCTGATACATCCCAACCTAATCCCCTTCTCCTGGAGCTGTGTCACTAGGCAGAGGCGTTCCTCTACCTGGACACACCTCCCACAGGTGTGCTCACTGCTGCTGCCCTATACTGGTACCAGAGCTGGACACAGTCTGAGGCTTGGGTGGCTGCATGTTCCCATTGGAGCTCTGTCTGGGAAGCTGTGTCAGATAGTTGTGGTGGGTGCAGAGCTTAAAGATGCCATGGCTGGGTCCTTATATGCCTGCTCTTGGGCTTTGAGTATGGGCTAATCCATTTTGATCAGAGACAAGTTCCCACAAGATGTCAGTTCAGGTAAATTCTTAACGTTCCCAGGACACATGGACAGACATGACTGAAGCCTGTGCAACGTATTTTCCCACCTCATCCTGGTGAGGAAGATGGGGAGGGAATTGAAGGGTTATTAAGTGTAAATCACCCACTTTCCCTTACTACTGGCCACAGAATATGCATGGGGGCACTAGCCTTCCCTCACTCTGATGATGAAAATGTGTAAAAAGAAATGCAGAAGGCTTTGTACTAATAGGAGAAGTAAGTAGATGTATGACTGAAGTTTTGTAATTAAAACACTTAGCTGAATAATTATCTAGTAAATGCCTAACGTTAAATGAATAATAAAAAAAAAATCAGATGTGGGAAGAAAACACTTTTTCATTCTCATTTTGACCCATGAACCCTGTATTTCCTCGGTGTAGTGGTCCAGCATGTGCCACTGCTGGATTATTCAGCATCCTGGCAGTTGGGATACAGTCATCAAAAGCAGCTGATAGGGATTTAAAAGTCCTTTGACTGAGCAGGGGCTATCTCTTTGTCCTATTCTCTGGAGCTGAAGATGACTAAGAGGGAAATGTAGATGAACTCCTCTGTTCTTCTTCCTTGCTGGTGCAAGACAGTTGATGCTTAGCAAACAGAAGTGTCTCTCCACTGTATCAGGCAGCTGTCTGGCGTCCAAAGCAATCCTTTAAGGACAGGTGACAAATTTTATCAATCTCAATGTCTACCTCAAAATAGATTTCCTGAGTCCAGATAAGGATTCTTACTATTCTATAAAACAGATTAAACCTATTCAAGCCGTAGTGCTTAGACAAGTATTGAAATTGTCGGGATGGGATTTTTTGTGTTTGTTTGTTTGTTTGTTGGCTTGTTTTTGGTTTTGGTTGTTGATATTTTGTTTTGTTTTGTCTTTGTTTGTTTGCTTGTTTGTTTTATTTTGCTTTTTTAATAATCACTTTTGGAAAGTATTTTTCTTCACACTTAAACTTTAAAAATCCATTTGATGTAAAACCTTTTTTAGAACACTGAAGTCCCCATTCAGAGGTCAATGGACAGAATGAAAAGGCTGCCATTTACTTCAACAAACTGAATTATATTTTTAAGACTACAAGAGTAAACAGATGAAAGATATACTTGCTGAGATAAGCTTTACCTAAGTTTCTGACGTTACTGTTAATTTTATACAGTGTAGAAGCCTAAACAAAGACACAAAGCTTCAAAATACATTTTTAAAATCTGTTAGTTCATCTCCTCAACTGATAATGGTGTTCTGATGAATGTGCTGCTTAAATTCTCTCCAATGTTCTTCACTAAAATATTTACACCAAGCATAGCTGTTTTGCTTGCTTTTTTTTTTAATCCTTTATTCTGCTCCAGGATCACATCTTTTCTTCTAACCACATGCCCCACAAAACATTTGTCATCTCATTTTGTAAAAAGTGAGTTGGTTTAAATAGTCTAATCATGGAAGAAAGAACATGTTTCTAGAATTTAAATGTTGGATAGAAGAGCAAGAATGAGGTAAACAGTTATTTGATGTCTGTCTTTTCACAGTAGCACAATAGCTAATTCCTAGGGCCTCTGACCTTTTAGTGTCCTGTAACAGAGTACTTGCATTAATCTGTTGCTTATCTGTCACCTACCACATTTGATATGTCCAGCCTCTGCTTTCAATTATCAGTCATTAGAGGCAGCACTGAGTAATTTCAGGAGAAAACACCTAGAACCTTTGACCTGTTTTTGTCAGATAACCACAAGTGTTCAGTGCAGATAAACTATCATTTCATTATATTCAAGATGTAAACGAGTGTCATTTGTAGTGTATCAGCTTACTGTAACCTTTATCACCTTGAAGTGATTAAAACTGACTGGTTTACTTAGTGCTTATACAAAGAATTCAGAGTCAAACAGTGAAATTCAGTGAGATTACTATAAATGGCCCCTTAGAGGTCTGTACAACCCTCTGTTTTTCCCTGGCATGTATATTTAGTAGTCAAACAGTGACATGAAGTTGCTTAGTTAAGTTTCACTATTTGTGAATCCAGTTGGGATCCTAGGAACTTACATTATGAAATCAGATTGTTACAACATATTTTTGGTTTGTTCCCCAGTTTGCCAAAGAAGCTTTCACTTTCCTTATGTGTCACCACATACCAACCTCTTCAGGAAAAACAAAGCACATGTCAGTGGGGAGCTAATCTCTAATGAAAGAGCACATCTAATCGTCCCTCATGCACTATGACCTAAACTCATTGTAAGCACTTTTTACATTTTTTTTAATCTCAGTCAACAGTTAATCAGAGATTTATAGTTGAATTGGTAAAATACTGATTACTTATTACACTATCCATTATATGCCTTGTATTTTTTTTCCCAGAAGACAAATAATTTTGTTAATGAAAATTAGTGCATGACATTTTCTCTTGGTGAAAAATATGGTGCCTTTTTCAAAATCTCTTTTTGGTGTAAATTTTTCTTCATTATTGAGTTGAGCTTAGTGTTAAGACAGTGTGAGTGGAAAATATAATTCTTTCCCATCTTACACACAGGTGTTTTTGATATTCCCTTGGGCCATGACTTTTCTGATGTAACCATAGTACTGAATATATTAGTTTCAGGTGATATAAAAATAATATTTTAAAACAATGCTGCTAAGAATCCTGATCAATGAGAGAAATAATTTTTATGTAATCAGCATTGACCATAATATTCTAGTCACTTTTACATAGAAAAGTTATATTCCTCAAATGGTTAAAAAGGACTTCCTGATTTTCTGGTCAAAAGGTTTTTAGATGCTATGATCAGTCCCACAGAGATGCATTTTGGCTGATGAACTAAGCAAAGCTGGAATGACATGAGAATGCTCTGGAAGAACAGAACACTTAAAAATTTTAACCTGTATTTTTCAGGCTGCCAGTCTTGAAAAGTTCTCGCATGTGAAATAAAAAATATTTCAGATACAGGGCCCCCCTGCACTTCATGCCATTTCAGCAGGACAAAGGACCTGAGAGATACCCTACTGAGCATTCACAGTCTTCCTTGACAAGGCATTTATTAGATTCAGAAAGGATCAAGACTTGTGTATTACTTTCAGTATTAAAATACTCAATATCATCAAATAACATTGTACTTTTATAACTTGGCTATAATTCTAGCCATTAGTCATTATTGCAACATCACCATAACTACTTTTTTTACAGTCTACTATATAATGCAAGATCTTAACTTGTCTAAATCTTTCTTTTTTTTTTTTTTTTTTTAATGTCTTGTACATTGTCCAGAAGAAATGTGCAGTTTAAAATCCTGGCTTTTTTTTTTGTGGAGAGCAGGACCTCCCCAGACTCAGGGTTTTTTGTGGTGTTCAGCGTCTGTTTCCTACAACCCTTCATTTCTACAGGCTGTTACTACTCCCAAGTCCTGTCCAGCCTGTAAATTCTGTCTTGACCCAAGGATATTTTGAACTTCTGTCACCTTCAGATGGCAATGCTCTCTCTTCCTTGGTATATATGATAAGTACTACCTGTGTAAACTGAAACAATTAATTTTGGGCCCATCAGGAAGTGAATATCAGTATTCTTTCAGCAGTTGCAAGTGGTCCCGAGAGAACCTCACCAATGCTATTACTGGGTATTGTAGAGGTTTCTGTCCAAACTATAGCATACAGTGACAAAACTGCTGTTTCCAAACTAATATTACTAATTAGAAGGTACTTGTAAGAAACTGGCCAAAAGGAAGCCTCAAACACAAATAAAACAAAAGAAGTCATGACTTCTGGCATTTAAATCTTTTCTGTAGTGTCTAATTCTCCAAGGCTCACTCAGAGTGAGTAGTGCTTAGTTACCCATGCATGCTGGTAAATGCTTGTTGAATAAATACTAAGCAGAGATATCAGAAAGGATTGCTTCATTAACTCTGACTTTAAAATATATTTACATGTTATTGACATATCTCTTCCACATCAGCTTCAAAAACCTCAGTTATAACCTTGGAAACTTGTAGCAGACTCCCCCGTTCAGTGCATTTGCATATTCTAATCTCTGCCAAATTCTCTCTGAAATAAAAGGCTTTACATGGACATTACAAAACAAAACAAAACAAAACCCACACAAAACAAAACAACAACAACAAAAAACCAAACTCCAAAACCTCAAGTCAGATTTCTGTGTATATCTCACAGTTTAGAACCGGTCAGTGGAGCTGCTAAATAGACTGAATCCTGTTTCTCTTCAGTAGCAGCCCATTCATCTTCAGGTCCAGAGCAGCCAGTTTACATGCTTCTGCCTCTTTTCTGCTTTACTATTTCTACATAGTCTACGATGGCAAACCCATGTAAGCTAAAACACAAACGAGCCAAGTAAACATCACAATTAGCAGACAATTTTCTTTTTGTCAGCCAGGAGAAAATTCATTTTCACTGAAGATAAAGTGTTATTATAGCTTATATATTTTATTTTTCATGGTTCTTAAGGCAACATAGATTTGTGCATTTAAAAAAAAATTATAATAATGAAAACAAGGATAGTTTCCATTTTTGAAAGAGTGAAAGGGAAGTACACTGTAAGGGAGTAGCTATATGGCCACAGGTGACTTAACTAGTAACTACTGTTCTGAAAATAATGTAAATAGTCTCCTTTCAATAGCTCTCACTTTAATATGTACATAACTGTGCCCTTGTATGGCAATCCCAAAACTTTTTTTTAGTTTTAGTGCATTTATATTTTGTAAGACCACATATACGTTATAATAATACACATTAGCAGGGTTTTGTACATATATATTTACATACACATATAAACACATACACATTGTGTATGTAGAAAAGATTGCTTGATTTTACACATATACCTGAGCCTTTAAGTATAAATATACATATATACTGTAGCAACAAACATTTTATTATTTATACATATAACATATAGTAATCTAAATACACATTTTTTCAGAACTGACACTGTTCCTCCCTCAGATCTGAGGACTGTTAATACCAAGATATGATAAAAGAGCAGGGGTTATTGGAGAGAGAATTTAGTGGATCTGGGTGGAGTCATAAATGTTTAGCTGGTATTCCAATCTGAATCCCAGCTTGGAGTGTTTTAGGCTTTGTCCACCATCAGTAAAACAAAGCACTTATTTCCTGAGACAGGTAGAAATTCTGCCTTCTGGAGTTCTCTTTTCTCACAGTGCACAGCTTCTTCACATGACAGTGATACATGGCACTCTGTGGCAGGGGAAACCATGCATCATTTTCCTTTCTACATCCATAAAATCTGAAGTATTAATCTCATAAAATGGCCATTAGCCAGTACTGTGGCCTGTATGTCGCCTTGCCACATCAAAATGTATTCCATTGCAGAAGTCATTCCTAACTAAGGGTCAGAACACCAGCAGACAATGAAATCATCCCCAAAGCAGCTGTAAATGCAAATAAACTCAGATCCTCTGTTTACTCCTCCTTAAAATTCTGTGCAATCCTGAATTAAGCAATGATGAAATTAACTTTTTTTTTTTTTTTAATTATTTTAAATTGTGGCAGTGTCAGAAGCTGTGGGAGCTGCACCTGCCCACCCACAGCAGTTTGAGGATTCTTCTTAAGCTAGGAATGTGCTCCTTTTGCTGCTAGGGTGCCAGAACAACTCAGCTGTGATTCACAGCTTGTTCTTTTTACCACTGGCAAGATGATGCTTATGCCATAAGAATACAACACGTGTTAATTTATATGATGCAACTGCTTCTTAAATATATAGTTTTTGCAATGCACTTTAGTACTACTTCAGAATTTATTACGCTAAGCGGAAATGAGTAGCATTCCTCTCATCTGCCTTGTAATTAGTGACAATTGGTGTTTTCCAAAGTCATCTATGGCTCTGACATTACTACTGCTGTGCTTATGACTACACTGAAGTCCTAAATCCTTTTGCAGTTTTTAGTTTGTCCATATTTCTAGTTAATTTACAACATACCCCCTTTCAACTTTTTTTTAAATATTCTTTCCACTACAGCTTCTGGAATTTGTATAAAAGCCACCAAGGTTTTTTTTCTTTTGAACTGAAGACATTGGGCTGGTGGAATTTCCTCTAACTGGAAGTCTGTCTGGGCTTGTGGTTTTATTATTTGCACAGTTCTATATTGTCCTGTTTGTTTACTCCCAAGCACAGGGAACGCTCCATTAATCATGGGAAATGGGCATTTGTTCCAGCTCTCTAATTTACATTCAACTCTTTTTCTCACAGTTGAAAGGGACAAGGACTTCTCCCACCAGCGAAGGCACTACAAAGAGTTTCGCTTTGACCTTACTCAGATCCCGCATGGAGAGGCAGTGACAGCAGCTGAATTTCGGATATACAAAGATCGAAGCAACAGCCGCTTTGAGAATGAAACCATTCAGATTACCATATATCAGATCATCAAGGAGTATCCAAACAGGTACTCTGTTGGCACGTGTGCATCACATGTTGAATAACATCTCATGTTTCTATCTAAAGCAAGAAGACAACCGATCATAAGTGTACTCTTGGCAAAGTGTCATCTCTGTCACTGTGGCTTGTGATAGGCAACAACAACAAAATGCTTCTCACCATAACTGAAAATTAAAACAAGTCATAGAATCCTTTAGGTTGGAAAAGACCTTTAAGTCCAACTGTAAACCTAATGCTGCCAATTCCACCACTAAATCTGAGTTTGCAGAGATCTGTGTATGACATATTTTCAAGACTCTACAAGACCTCAGTAAGTGACCAGAATTCACCAGGCAAAGTAGTCAAATTATTGAAGATTCCCATTGAAGACTAGTAGTAATTCTAAGATGCTTCTGTAAAAAGTTTCATACAACCAAAATTTGGGTTTTGCAATTAAATTAGTTTATGTCTTTTCTCAGAAAAGTAGGGAGAAAAAAAATAAGTTTTGTGTTGAGATAAAAAACCACCTCTCCCTCATCTTGGAACAGAGAAAATATTTCTATACTGGGGATGGTTAGCAAAAGCAAAGAAAATGGCAGCCTAAAGTTACAGAGTATTCAGGAGGAAAAAAATACCCTATCACCAGTTAGCTCAAAGGCTGGGCCAGAGTTCAATCTCTTTTCTGTCCACAGAAGCTTGAGATTGTACCTTCCAGGTGAGATCTCTGAATATCAAGTTATAAAATACTTATGGCTACAAACAGGAAGTCATTTTATATCAGTGGAGCAGAATCAATAGGAGAGAAAGCACTCACAGGGTGTCACTCATCCTTCCAGAATAATTGTTGCTTTCTTACTAGATTTGGGGATAAACAAAACAGTGAGGAATATTTTTTACCTCAGTCTTGAGCTTGCAAAAATTCTTTTGACATAGGGTTTAAAGAAACTCCTTGAAGGAAGAAATGAAACATTAAGGAACAAAACAAATCTTTTTAAAGAGCACGGGTCAAGGCTAGGTGATGAAAGCTCTTCACCTGAAAACTCAATGGATTTTTTTTTTAAGAATTAATGGGAAAGTTAGTTTTTCTAATCTATTTGATGGTGGGGTTTTTTGTTTGTTTGTTTTGTTGGTTGGTTTGTTGCTTTTTAAAAAATCTTTTCCCAGTAGATGGTTTCTATTCTATTTTACAGAAAACAAAACTGCTTGCTATTCTGAAGCAAGATCACAGTTTAATATTATGTGATTTGTTAATAAGAGAGCTGTCTCTGTGTAGCTGTTACATAATGCTCTTGATTTCTTCCAATCTGTAAACATACATTTATAAATGTTTTATATCTCCATTTGTAACCATAAAAGCCTCATGTCCTTTAATAGAAACATGATGCTGGAAAGGAGGATGTGCAATAATATGCCACTGATTTGATTTCACTAGTGTAAATACAGAACATTCAGATGTAGACTATTTCCCTTCTATTGTTTATTTTGCCAATCTCTACTCTTATATGGAGTATATAGAGACAAATGCCTCAGTGAGACAGGGTAGAAAACCACAAGGTCTCCATTGTTCAAATTAGAAACAAGGAACTTTTCCCACAAGCTTCTTCATATCTCCAAGAGATCACAATAATATTACAGAATTTTATTTTATCTTTTTTTTTTTTTTTTTTTTTTCCCCAATAAAGCCACCACTTGGAGTGTTATTCTTGACTTTGTCATGTCAGATTTGTCCTATCTCGGATTTTAGGTGCAGAAGCTGCAACTGCAGAATACATGGGTAAAAGAACTGTAAAGTCAGTGATGGACTGAAACACGTTGCCCAGTGTTGTGGATGCCACATCTCTGGAAGTGTTCAAGTTCAGGTTGGATGGAGCTTTGAGCAACCTGGTTTAGTGGGAGGTGTCCCTTCCAAAGGCAGGGGGCAGGGAGATTGGACTACATGATCTTCAAAGGTCCCTTCCAACTCAAATCATTCAATGACTAGGATTCTATAATGTCCCATGCTCATTACTAGTGCCATATCACAACAAAACTGATGGGTTTGACCCTGCTCCTTCCCCCTTCTTTGCTTTGAACAGGAAACATGGGTGTCTGACAGGTCTCTGCAATTCCAAAAGCAGCCCTGATATGCTTTCAGGCAAGGAGTGGTCAAGGTTTAAGGTTTCCGAGTTGCAGATGATGGATTATTTTAGTCTCAGACATATTTCTGTCTCTGTGGCAGCATGGCTGCTGATGTGCGTGTGCACTGAATTTGACTGGAATTTGGTGAAATTACAGTCCTTGGGATTTAAGTTTTCTGTTTGTTCTAAGGAAGTGTGTAAAGCACAGCCCATGGCAAGGCAAACTTTCCTATGCAGCCCTGCCAATGTACTCCTACCCAGATCTTTTCTCATGATGAAAGTAATGTAGTCCAACAGGCCAAATCCTTGTTCATGATCTGGTGGCAGCTAGCCACTAATTTAACTAAACCCCAAGGATTCCTCCCACATTAGGGAATCCTCAAGTGGCATTAAGATACTAACGCAGCTTTCTGGAATGAGGCGAGAGGTGAAGCAGCATTATGGGGATAGCCTATTACATAGTAATTGTGATTTGATCTGGTCGAAAACTTTGCTGGGTTTCAAGGAACACAGAGATGGTTTATTCCACCTTTACTTCCTTAAGTGACCCAGGAGATGTGGAGCTTCTTAGATGTTCTGCCTGCAGCCTCTTTGCTGAAATTCTTGACTGTGGTAGCATTTCTGCTGTAGACAACTGGCCATCTGGGACCAGACTGAGATCACTAAACTTAAACGGCCCCCATAAAGGTAAAGCCAGTCAGCTGTATTCTGCCTGAATGTGTTCACTGTTGCATTTCAGGCTATTTACGACATAAGGTCTTTCTTTTTTATTATGTGTTGTGGGCTATTTTTTAAATAGAAATATTTTTTTAAATTAGAGCCAAAATTTGCAGCTGTTTTTCATTTTAAGTGTGACCATTTTTTTCTTTTCACGGAATAAAGGAGAATTTTAAAATTTAAAATGTCACAAAATGGGATGAAAATGACACCAGCTAATGAGGGAATCCTGATCCCACAGCTCTTACTGCCTTCTCAGGGATCAGGTTTTCACCCTATGTTTTCTCTAGGTATCCACGATTAGTTTTTGGTTCATTTGCTAAGTTAATGGGTAAGAACAATCTGCCTTTCTGAGTCTATTACCTTAGCCTTATGCCTGTAGGATGGTAGACAAGATTGACATACCAATGCTAAAGACACTTCACTGTGAGTTTCTGCTGCAGTACAAAGTAACAAAGTCACACTGAAGAGAGCTCCACAGGGGAAACTTGTCCTTAATAGGGATTTCTGGACTGTACCATTAGTAGTGCCTTATCCTGACTTGGCATGTGAGACTTTTGAGTCTGACTTATGAGAACGTTTTGTATCAGTCCCAGCAAAGTTTGGAACTTAAAGAATCTATATGAAAACAATTATATATTCTAGGAGGAGACAAGATGAATGTGAAATTATAGTACTGTGATATTGTAATATTTTATATATTTTT
>JANHGN010015904.1:0-18399 GCA_024605025.1 Megaceryle maxima
AAAAAAAAAAACCAAAAAAAACCCAAAAAAAACCCCAGCAAACAAAACCAGAAAAAACCCCCAACTAAATAATAGAATTTGCTGCAATCTTGCAGTTGATCTTTAATTAATGTTCAGAATGTGAATTACCATAAATGCCTTTTTACTTTAAGTAACTGATGATATTAAAGGAAATAATACCATGTGTAACCACTAAGTGTATTTATTTTTCACATATCCACAAAACTGTGCAGTTAACAGAGATAATGCTGTTAAATAAAATGACTTGTACAGTATGAACTCCTTTCTGATACAGAGCTCAATTTTTCAAAGATTAAATATTTTAAAGACTCATGCAGCATTTTGACTCAAAGTGCATAGTGGATTTGAGCATAGTGCTTTGACAAGTTCATTTTGGTTTAATGTGTATTTCTGTAGAACTCCACAAATTTTTGCAGGATTGGGACTTTAAAAGTGGCTTTTAAAGTGGCTTTTGGAATTGGGCTGCATGAATATTGCTGTTGTTTTTCTTTACTCAAGATAAGCAAACTTCCATAACAAAAAGCAGTATTAGTAAATGATGAATTACTAATAACTGAAAAGAGAATATATGCTAAATCAAAATGTCATCCAGGCAGTTTTAAAATATGTTCCAAGAAGATAAATCAAACACACAAAGAAATTACAGAGAGAAAAAACAAATAAATAAAGCATTATCTTTGCAAACATTGACTTTTGAAAACTATACCTGGCATTTATTGAATACAGAAACACAATTGTCAGTGAAAGTAAAGTGGCAAGCAAAAGCTTTTATCCCAGTTCCCTGTAGAGGAGAGTATTTTCAATGGAAAATGGTAGAATCAGATCAGACTTTTAGGAGCACTGATGGCAAGTGGACATAATTGTTTTTCTCTTGCTTGCTTTTCTACTGATTGAGCTAGAAGCTTGAACGATTTCTTTTTAGAGAAACCTCATATCATCAATTTATTCAATTGTCATAATTTAACCAATTGTTGTAATATGTTTAAATTGCATTATGCTAAAAGATAAATAGAAAATCTAAATAAACCCAAATGCTATTGTCTGATATGGATACATTGCATCACTTCTCTGAGAATATAGCTTGTTTTCAAAATACTGATTTCCACATATATATCCCTAAGTGTGTTGAGTTCACAACCTAAGAACCATTTGTTTTCCCATACAGTATCTGAGATGACCAGAAAAATGCCATTCCCAGATGATCTTCAAGTTATATGGGATAACCTTGTTTCCACTTTTCTTATAAACAAGCAAAAACCTAAGAGAAAGCTGTAGTCTTAAAAATGAAGAATGGACAGTCATCATGATTAGTCAGTTAAAGCTGAATATTTTCAATAGTTTGATTAAGCAAATATCCAGTGCTCATATCACATATTAGAATAAACAAAATTAGACTACTCCATATCTTACTTTAAAAAAATATTGACCAAATTCACAATTATGGAAAGAGAATACCCCCCTTTCTGCGGGGGGGAGGGGAGAGATATGCAAGAAATACAAAAATACCCGCAATGCTCTGCAGAAATACCTTTAGAGAAGTTTCTCATGCCTTAATCGACTCTCTGGAAGAGAGAACAAACAGTTCTTCAATGAAATCTGCATATTACACTTACTAGGGTGGAATCATCAGCATTAGCCAATAAAGAGGACTAGGAAAATAAAGGGTATTCAAACATGGATAAAAACAAGAAGAAAGTCATGCTGGGGAGAGAAGCAGTTAATATAACTGAGGAAAACAAATCAACATGCTCATTGTTAGCTGGAAGGCAGTAATACTGGCAAGAACAAGGCTCACTGTCATCACAGGGGACAGTTACATTTCCATGAGCACATCAGGAAAAAGCAGCAGAAAGATGAGTGCAATGCTGGGCTTTTTGCACAGCGGCAACATTAGTAATGACAATAATAGACCCTTAGAAATGTGGTGCAAGTGTGACCACATCCTGCTATGTTACTTGGATTGATTAGTATTATTTAGGCAGTTACTATAAGATGGTTCGATGAAATAATAAGGAAATAAAAGTAATTTAATTGCAAACTTAATTATTCTGTTTAAACAGAAGCCTTTATTTTCCCCTAGAAGTAGTAAAATGTGCACCCTTTTGTAGTTTAAAGACTGCAAACCTTAAAAAAATCTATGGAGATAAATCCTTCCCAGACTCTCTGAGAGCTGGGTGCGTTGGTTTTTTTTGTTTGTTTGTTTCTTTGTTTTTTCCCCTCCATTTTGGATTTGGGTGTTTCTAGAAAGATGATACAGTTACTTTTGTAGTACATACTTGATATGTCTTCACTGTATAAGCCCGTATCTGTCGAACAGCTAGATTTCCATCACTGGAATAAGTAGTTTTCCTGCTGGCCTGCCAAGTAGGGTTTTGTTCTAAGGACAAAGATGAGAGATTGGCACAACTGCAACTGATGATTATCTAGTTATTCTGTCATTGATGCTGCACATGAAAAAGAATTTTTAAAACCTGAAATATTAAAAAAAGAAAGTTTTCCATTTCTGGCATCACTCATTCTTGGGCTTATGTTTGCATTTTTTATAAAACTGTTTGTCTAAACTACACTATTATAAGGTACTTCCAAGCTTGAATATTGAATCTTCAACATCACTCTTTTGCTTCAGGCAATTTTATGTGCCTCATTCAAGTCCCATTCAGACTAAATAGGTGTATCATGCAAGCTGAGTTTTAAATCCCCTCTCCAGAACTTGTTGTATCCCAGAGGCAGCTCCAGACTTCAGTCTCTGCACCTAGCCAGTTTAAACAGAGTAGAAAATACTGCCGCTTGGAGTGCTCTGCTAAAAACCACACCGGACACACAGGTTTTTCCCCTCACAAAGAGAGCAGCTTTAAAATCAACAATAAAAATAGCTTGTGGCACAGGTAACTTCCCTCACAGATCCAGTTCTTCTAAACAAGACCTAAAGGCAGTTTCTTCCTGAGTCTTTGCTCAGCGCCTTCTGAAAGAGGCATTTGTGGTGTGAGGCATGAGCAACAAACAGCCAGTCATGACCTTCAAGAAAATTAACCCATTAAGTTTAATATTATATACAGATTACTTGTTATAAGTAGAAAGGGGAACAGAGGAAAAAAAAGGAAGTTGGAGGAAGTAAAAATATAAATCTGAAAGTTTACTAATGTCTAATATCTAGTTATCATAGGTGGAGGGTGAGGAGTTAAATGTTAAAATTCTGTAAAACTATTATGAAGTCTACTTAACACTGTAGGAAAATTTTCTAATCTGCAAATATTTAGTTTGTGTATGTATCAGTTGCCTTTGGTTGCACCCCCATGCCAGAGGAAAAAAAAAAAAAAAAGGTGGTTCAGGAATCTTTTTATTTGTTCTGTTCTGTAACAAAACCTGAGATCTCCCTACAGAGCATCTATGTCACGCTTCCTGTTCCTGCTTGGTGCAGGAGGTGAAGGCAGGGACAAGCAGGTCCCTGTCTCAGAGCTGCAGGCTGCTCTGTGCAGGCCCTGCAGCCCCAGCATGAAATCTGCCCTTGGAACAAGTCAATAGCAGGAGATGAAGCCTCTGCAGAATTAGAGAAAAACACTGTATGAGTCCTCAGTTACTACTTTTCCCCTTGTTCGGATAAGTGCTTGAAGTCTATACAGAAAACTCTTTATCTACTTATGGCTATGAATACCTTAATGCCATAATATGCTGCCATGGCATTAAAGTATTAATGATATGACCGACTTTTTTAATAGAAATGCGCAGTCAGTGTAATGTCTGAGCAAATGACTGAAGCTGACTTTTCTTGTAAATTGGTTAAGTTCCTTAAGAGTTCCTTGTTTACTCTGTTGTTATTAGAGTTCAGCAATCAACCATGTTAAATAATCTTGTGCAACGTAAAATACTTCTTTACCCAGCTTGAAGGAGTGCTAAAGAAATAACAGTTGTGTTATGATATTAGGGGTGAAAACTGTAAAGATACTTCCTTCTACAAAATTAACTTACTTTCTATTCCAGTCTTACAACTGTTAGAATAGTTTAAAAAACAAATTACATTATTAATGCATAACTTGAATATTTTTACATACTTCCATGCATGTGACTACACTTAGGCAAGGCATCATTGAACAGTATAATCCATTGAGATCAAAGGTTCAGTCATTATAAGAATCAAAATACTGGATTAGGATAGCAAAATATAAGGAAGGGTTACTATCATAGCTACTAGTGGTCCTGCTGTAATACTGTTTTCTTCTTAAATTTTAAACTTTTCCATGAAAAAAAATCATCTACCTGGAAGGACCTTGTAGTGAAAGCATCATATAGTTGCAAGTAGTGCCCTATGGCTCTCATTATAAGACCTGCTGAATGCCTCAAGCAGTAGAAAAATAATATAGAAAGAAGTTCTTATTTGGATACTTTCACTCTGTTTTTCTGACTTTGTGATAATTTAATAATTCTAATATTTTTTTTTTCTGGGTCTGACCAATCATTAATAAATAGTTCTTGTTATGAACCACTTAGAATCATTCAGAAGATGTAGAAAAGAATCTCTTATGTTTAGCTACAGTACGTGTCACACTATTACCTGTGACCCTGAACTGGTATGCAAGAGTATAGGAAGGATAATTCCAGAGGCAGTTTTAGTAGATTAAAGAATGTCTTCATCTTATTTTGATAAATTAGGGGTATCTGCTTCCACAGATTCGCTTAATGAAAAGCTCCATGAAATAACACAGCTTTTTAGCAGCTCATTCTTTGATCTGATCATTTTCAAAATATCATCACTACCACCACTTAAAATATATTATGGATTTATATAAAGATATTTAAAAAATGAAGGTGTAATTTAGATGTGCAGAATTATAATTTTAAATAGAAGAAAATTCAAGGAAATTTTCCTGGCGTGGATTGTAATGATCAGCAGTGCTACACACAATCAAAGCAGGAATGAGACCGCAGTGAGGGCATATGATCTCCCAGCTGCAGCAATACAGGTTGTTAAAGCCAGTAATAACTGTAAAGAAAAAAAAAATTAAAATCATATTGCACAACCATTCATCAAGCATGCAGAGATTTAGGGGCAGAATAACACATAGTTTCCTGTTTAAATTGCAGGAGACAGAAGCCTCAAACTTAAATAAGACAATCCAAGGTTGTCATGGGCATATCGTGCTCCCTCCCCTTTTGCAGACCTCAGGAAAATTTCTGAATGGAAAGGAAGGTGTATTGCAATATGACCTGATGATCATATCACTGTACTTGTAAAAAGTTCCTACTCTGAATCATGCAGTTCCCATACCACTGACAATCCTTCAACCTCAGGATGAAACCACCTACCATTGATAAGTAGCCTTCAGCAGGGCAGTGACTAGTCATTGCCCACAGAGCAAGGAACCAGTGCTTGTGTGTGCCCTGGTGGGTACCACAGCTGGCTGCAGCTTTTAGGGCAGGCCGCGGAGCCACTACCAGTGAACAAGGTAAATTCAGTCTCTCTAAGTGAGGGAGATTTAATCCCTCTAAAGATTAAAATCCCTCTAGGGGAGGTTTAAGCGCGGTTTAACCAGAAGTCGTGCTCAGTCGGCAAGGAGCAAAACAGCCACAGCCTTCTCTCTGTTAGCACATCTGTGGTCGCGGGAGCACAGCACGGCATCCACCTGGCAGAGAGCAGTGATCTCTGCACTCTCCAGAGTCGATGTGGGGACACAGACAGAACTCCCACAGAAACAGGCAGCCATTCAGGTCATGGGCTGCAGGGAGGGCCAGAGCCTCTCACGGGCAGCAAGTGGCAGCCAAGAGAACTGTGTGTTTGCTGTGACCAGGTATATGAGCCCCCAGCACAAGAAGGATGTAGACATATTGGAGTGTGTCCAGAGGAGGGCCACCAAGATTAGGGGAATGGAGCATCTGTTGTATGAAGACAGGCTGAGGGAGTTGGGGCTATTCAGCCTAGAGAAGAGAAGGCTCTGGGGGGACTTTATAGTGACCTTCCAGTACCTGAAGAGGGCCTACATGAAGGCGGGGAAAGGTCTATTCAAAAGGGGTTGTAATGATAGGACAGAGAGCAATGGTTTCAAGCTAGGAAAGGATAGATTTAGGCTGGAATGTTAGAAAAAAGTTATTTAATCTGAGGGTGATAGATCACTGCAATGAGCTGCCCAGAGAGGTGGTGGCAGCCCCATCCCTGCAGTCATTCGAGATCAGGCTTGATGGGGCTCTGAGCAACCTGCTTTAGGTAGAGATGTCCCTACTTGTGGAAGGAGGTTGGACCAGATGACCTCTAGAGGTCCCTTCCAGCATAAAACATCCTATGATTCAATGAAACTATTGAAAAAAATCATAGGGCCTCTGTGAGCCTTCATTCAGTCTTTATGTTCTTTAAGTTTCAGATTGTGTGTTTCTTTAGGCTTTTGGGATATCAAAAACCCATTTTCTCAAGAGACTGTGAAATCAGGGGACATTTTTATTATGAGGAAATGGTACAGTCTTCTGTGCCAGACGTTCCCTGCAGTAGGATTCAGCTGACTTGTCAGCAAAATCCAGACTAAAGCCACAGCCCAAAGCAACTTGCAGCACTGCAAGGTGTGGGGTGGGTGAGGGCAAACTGGAGACCTAGGTTAACATAGAAAACATAGCCTGGGTCTGCCAAGCTTCCCTGAGTTTCAATGAAACCCAAGTTCCAAACTAGTGCCTGTAAGAAATGGCAGCAGTTTTAACCTGTGTTGGTTGATACAGTGTGCTGAAAGTTACTTCAACAGAAAATATGCCCAGTGTCTTAAACTAATAAATATCTAAATTAAAATGATCTTTCCACCCTCAGAAAGATCAAAAAACACTTTTTTTTTTTTTTTTTTTTTGGTCTAATTTGTAATTTATCATGTTTACCTTTTGCAAGAGGGTGTGGTCTTAGCCTTTAGGTTCTACTATGATGAAAGTGCTAAGTAGGGATATTTACAATAAAGGTGAACAGTGGTACAAACATTGAATAATATTTTCTGTGCCTTCTGACAAAAATAGAAGAATTTTAAAAAACTATGAGGATTTTCTAAGGAATAAATATCAGTTATTCTTAAAGAAAATAACCCCAAATTACAGAAATTACTTTAAAACTGTACCACGTGAAAAATGTAAAATCTTCATTTAAATAAGAAAAGAGTACATCCTTGTCTTTTTTTTTTTCCCTTTTTTTTTTTTTTTTCCCTTCATTTGTTGGGTGGGGTTTTTAGCACATCTCTAAGAACTGAAAGTTTAGGTATTTAGAAGGGCAATAAAGACAACTTTTCCAGAAAAGGCAATTGGGTTTTTTTCATATATTTTAAATATTTTTCTATTGTTGTGAAAGTAAAGTATTAATTTGTGGTGATATCTCCAGAGAAAGAACTGGTATTTCTTACTTCTTCTTTAGATCTAACGAGCAATAGCAAAATAATAGATTTTCCTGTCTTTCAAATTAATTTGTTGCTTAACTATTTTTCTTTTTTTTGTACTAAAATGAGGTAGAGATTAAAGCAGTGATGAGCCCAAATGAAAGAAAACTCTACTTGCTGAAGTTAATGGTTCTGAGTGGTTTGCAATTTACATTAGACTGTTTGTTTACCTCATGTAAGTTTATAAATATACATTATCCTGGCTCTATTTATCTTGACTGTAGCTGGGAAAAGTAAGAAGTGATTTTATTTCTGAATGCTTAGTTTACCTAGAACGATTGTATCATTATCAGTTCATTACTCACTTCAGGTAAAATTAATACATAGAACTCGGTAAAACATTTTGTTCTTTGACATATGTGGCATTAAACCAATGGAATTTTTTCATCCATGTCAAAAATGGAAGCATGGATTTACAAAGCCCATCAGTAGTGACTATACATGGAATTGCATGCACGTACATCCAACAACAATCAGTTTCTGTTCTTTGGGCAGTTAAATTAGAAGCAGTTATAATAATGCCTCTCCTAAACATAGGGAATACCATCCATATGGGCTCAGCATTACCAGCTCCTGCTTTACATGGCTGTCACAGAGTTCCAGTTTGTCAAACTGGAACTGTCAAACTGGTGTGAGTTCTGGATGGCTTCTACTTTCATTGTACAACAGTCTACCTGAGATGCTTTTCTGAATATTTTTCTGGGGTTTTTGGTTTGTGTTATTTTTTTCCCCTGGATTATAGCAAAGCACTTTACTATCTCAGATTTACTGTGTATATGTCTTTATTTTGTGCCTGTAGGGCTTTACATGAAAATAAGCTGCATGAATTATCTTTACATTAGGATGAGTGTAGTTAAAAATATAGTCTTTCCTGTTGAGAGAATCCATTTTGAATGTCCATGTATATTTTAAATTCTTTTAAAGATCAGAGATAATTAATTTTGGCCTAAAGAATTATGCAAAATAAAGCCAGAGTTTCTTAATATTAAACAAAATGTTAAGACCTGTGTACTTTTCTTAAATTAGATAAAAAGTGTGAATACTTATAATGAGCAAACCCTTGGGAATAATTCCTGGTCAAGTTAATTCATTTATTCATATTCCAGATGATTGATGATTCTTTTGATAATAGTGGCATTATTTTGCAGCCCATAGAGTCAGTCACAAAATTCCTAGTCAGACATTACTTGGGAACTTCCTACTGAAATATCTAGGAATTTTGAGTAAATGTTGAATAGAAATATTCAATTTGTTCCTGCAGATTGCAGAATTGCCTACATGGATAGCTGTATATTTGTATTCCAGTTTTGTAGATGTGGCGAAAAGTAGAAATTCAGACTGTGCTGTATGTATTCCAGGAAATACAGTACATTCCCTGAGCAACAGTACCTTGCATTCTTCCTCTCAAGAAATGGGGCAGACTTTTCTCTAACACTTTAGATGTGCTTTAATCTTTTGTTTGATTGCCAGGGTGTAATCTCTTAGTGTTTCTATTTGGCAACAGAATTTAGTCCCTCCCCCCCATGCCATCTTCCACATGTAATTATTTATGTCTTTAGCTTCTAAAGAAAGAGTTGCCCTAAAGATATTTTGCCAATGTCTAACAAGAGATATGGTAAGCAGGTATAATAGAGTTTGCTGAAATTTAAATAATTGGCATACTTACCACATCTTTAACTGTTACAACAATTTTCCCAAAGAGAAAATTGGATAGACAAACGTTGCATGACATTATATGGTTTTAGCTACCTAAAAAGATATTTAAAAAATGAGATAAAAATCTTTAAAAATAAAAGCTGAAAACTTGAAAGAGAACTTCTAAACCAACTTTTCGTATATCTCATCCCCCAGTTATTGAATCTACTTTATACATTTCAAGATCAGCCATTTTAGAGATACATTAGATATCCAAATTCTACCATTTAAAATTTCTCTGTAAAAGAATGCTTCTATCTTTCAATATTTTTAAGAAAGCTTAAGTAAAAACTTATGGGTAATTGATGAAAAATACCCATCTTGGCAGAGACTGTATGTTCTAAAACAACTTGTAATCTGTTACAAAATTAGCTTTCTTTTGAAAATTAATATTAAAACACAGTATTTCTTTCATTGCAAGCATTATCTCATGATTGTTTTGGCTTGCAGAAATAGAAATGAAGTACGTATGGTGATTGATTACAGGAAACTAATAAAGCTATTTCTGAAAAATAAGCATATTTTCTCACTGAAAGATTAAAAAAAATGACAGTAAGACACTGCACAAATGAATGGTGATAAAAATCTGTCTTGTCTCTGATCTTTGTGTAAACCCAGTAACAAAGTAAGAATGAGTGACAGGGCACAATGAGCCCAAAATAAATATCCTAAATCCATCATTAGAAAAAGAACAAATTCTTATCTGCTAAACTGAGTTTCTGACAAATTAACATTATAAAAATATCCTTTTGTAAGATCTAGAACTATTTTCTCTATTTACAATGCCTTTCTTTCTATAATAATAGTAATAATTAAAAAAAATAATCCCAGCTATTTAGAAGATCTTGTTGAAATATTCAGTAAATTACTTCTATGTCCGTCAATACCGTAACACAATGGTATAAAAAAAGTAGAGGATGAAACAGCTTTAGAATGTTTTCTACCATGCAAGAATGCAATGACAGTTTTAGTCAGGCTTATAACAAACAAAGCAGATTGCTTTTTTTAAAGGTGTGAGATTAAAAGTATCTCTGATTGCCCCAAAGTGTTATCAAAGCTAAACGTATGTTTAGTAGCCATACAGCAGTGACCAGTAACAAATGTCACCGAGATATAATCTCATTTTCAGGCATATTCTTAAATATTTAATTATTTATCTCAAGGAATTAGTATTTTCTATGCTGCTTCTTCTGCTCCTTCTGATAGTGTCTGTTCCTCACTCTTAGAATTTCAGGCTACGCAGGCCTTTCATATGGGCCATTATAGACATTTTAAGTTTCCATTATTCCAGCTCTGTTGTCTGCTGGTTTCACTTAGCTCTTTTCCACTACTTAAGAACTCTGTTAGAGTCTCAACATAGGTAACTTCCTTTATTGTGGTTAGATTCAGCATCTTCCTTCCCAATAAGTCTCATTTCTTTCTTGCCTGTTAGCCTTTTCTCTTAGCAAGTGGAGAGTACAGTTGCATTCTTGCCTCTTTTCAGCTTTAGCATGGTATTAGACATCCTGAAAGTGCTTTTGGTTAAGCTTGTTCTCATCTCCTGCAGTTTGAGGTTAATCCGTGACAAGTCTGAATAGTTGTGTAGCTTGTGGGAATTATCACAAGGTTTCAAATGATACCAGCCTAGTGCAACTCAATCAGAGGAGCTGCTAAAATGCTGCGGTATTTTCTGGTTTGGTAGACCAGTAGTCCTGGTTGGTGGACCAGTAGTCCTTTGGTATCACAGGCACTGTCTTGGGACAAGACAGGCTATTTCAGACTGTTTTCTGATCAGCAGCTCTTCAGTGTGACAGGGCATGTGGACAAAAGGAATTCACTAGCAACCAAGGCCAACAGAAGCAGGAAGTGCAACTCCTGGACAACATAAAATATAAGAAAAGGTTCCAAAGACCTGAGATTGTTTGTGTGATTGGCAAAAGCTGAGACAGATACCAAACAAATATCATGTGCTGTACAAGACCATTTATTTCTGATCTAACAGGTTGTTCTTGTCCTTGATAAGTTATCTTCCGAGAACTTGTGGGATGGGAAATATGTACACATGGAGAAGTGCAACCTAAAGATCTGCAACCTTTACAAAAAAAACCCCACGTTGTTTTCTGTGTTTCTATATATGAACCTTGAAAAGGTTTTGGAGGCCAGGAAGTGTCACATTTTTCTTTTTCAACAGACAGTAGTTAAAACAGTGGAATATAATAAGTTTTGTTATATGAGTAATTTCTGAGGGGATTAGCAAGCATTTGAATGCCTAGGGGGTAGGACTTTTTGTTTCCTCCTAAATTCCATGATGTTGTCTCTATTCTATTTCCTAAGCCTAACATTTCTTTCATTATTTGAAGATGTCATTTTTTTCAAACAAAATCTTCATCAATATCTGAATTCCCTACAGATGGATTTTTGGAAAACACAGATTGTGTCAAGGTTTCTGAAATTCCAACCACGACAAACTTAAGTTACCCAATCAGATGAGTTTTGGCTAGAGGTGGAAATAGAAGAAAGGGTTAGGACAGAAGACAAAATTAAGAGCTCAGGAATGGGGGTGAGGGAACATGGCAGTCTGCTGTGGGAAGCTATACAAAACTTTCATGAATGTCAGACATCTGGGAATGTCTTTCACAGCTGATATCTTGGGGAAGAAGGTCATGCTCAGTCATAATCAGTATTCCCTACTCTCTGAAAATGAAGATTCTTGTTATGAGGGAAGTGAATGTATACAGAGGACTGTTGTCCTCTATCCTCTCTCCCACAGTCTCCTTTTATAAATGAAAGAAATTCAGTACCCTTTATGTCTTGATTCTTTTGCTTTCTTTTTTATTGCTTTTCACCCTTTATGTTTTCCTCACTTATTCTGATATACCTCTGTGGCCTATGGATCTTTTTATCTTTCTACCAGCATTTTCCTAAATGCCCTTTTTCTTAGATATTTTATGGTACAGTGACGAGGTTTTAGTTTAGCCATGTAATCTGTTTGCAGGCAAAAAGTTTGATTTTGTTTTGTTTTGTTTCTTCACTTTCCCAGAAGTTGAAAATGAGTATGATTATTATGCAAGTCATCTAAACAACCAAATTTGTTCTGAGCCAAATAAAGTGCTTTCCAAAATCAGCCTGCATATCACTTCTCAGCCTGTCATTACTTTCACATCTGCTGCTGATAGAATCTTCTGCATTGAAAATGCATGTTTGAAATGAGCACTGCACACAAATGGCAGGACATAAAGAAATAGAATGAACGTAAAGGAACAATAAAAAACACTTTCAGAGGCCATTTATGGGCTCAGTCCTGCAAGCTGCTTCGAGTTTCAGGGAATGAAGGGCAATCTGTAACTCTGAGGAAGTCAGTATCTTACCAGACTGTAAAGTGATGACCTTCTCCCCAAAAGTACCAGTAAGAAAAATCTTTCTTTTGCCAAGAGAGAGATCTGACAGAAGACAGAAAAAAAAATTTAGGCTTATTGTGATTTGAAAATAGAACTCTGTCCTACTATAATTCAGCAATTAATTGGAAAGATTAGCCACCTGCTGTTGACATTTTAAGTGTCTTGTTTATTTCTAAAAAAGTACAAAGCAGATTTTTTTTAATCTCAAACTGATTTATGAACAAAACACAAATCAGTGGACAAGGCTGTCACTGAACCCAAAGTTCTCTAACAAATTTGAATTTGATCTGAAGTTCAAAATCCTATCTAATAGTGTGCAGACATTCTTGTTGCAAAAGTAGAGTGATGCTACCACTGAACCATTCCTTGCTAGAAACAGAGAAATAGGTCACTATTCTGTATCCTTTGTTTCTCTTCTGCAGAGTTGAAGTATATTTGCTCATTTGTTTCCCATGTTATATCTTTTTTTATCAATTATGTTCTTAACTATAATGTCAAACCATGAAAGCAATTTATTTAGAAGTTTTCTGCCATAGTACTAGCTGTTTTGTAAGTCATGGTAATACCAGGAGTATCAATATTAAATTCTGCATTAGCTTTTCTATAAGAAGTCTTTGCTTTCATTTGTGTTTAGTATTGCCAAAATTTAACTGCTGGGAATAATGCACTCTGTGTTTGCTATCTGCTTCAGGCTTACTTTTTGTGAAACAAACTTCAAGACAAAAGGTTTCCTAATACACTAAATATATATATATATGAGTATTATTTAGCACCAGAAATGCCATTGCTTCTGGGTGTTGGCAGTGATTTTTTTAACCAGACGAAATTCCGGTGTCTTCCATCATGAAGGTCCATCAAGACCACCATGTTTTGTCCAAAACATACCTCTGAAAATAATAAATATTTTTTTTATTATCAACTCCATTATAAGGAAATACTTTTCTAAAACTGTATGCTAACTAGATTAGAGGTCCCAGTCGTGTCCCATATACAGTTAGATTTCTGGCCGGAGTTAAATGTTTGTGGTCTAGTAGTGGTCTAGTAGTTTGCTAGGCTTTGTTAGTCCAGTAAAAACTGTATGAAGAAATACATTATGAGTATATAATTTTTAGTGCAGACTCCTTCATTGACTGATGGATGTATAAAGTTCTGCACAGTTTAGATGCTTTTGAGTTCTGAATTTAGGAAGTTCTGAGTACTGTTTCATTTAATGATATTGTTTATCATAATTTTTCAGATGTGAGAGTTCTACAGATAATGTCTTGCATAAATCTCTAATTCACACCCCCCAGCCCCCCATTTTATAATTAGCCTGATTGAAATCTAATTTATTCAGTGACAAAATTTGGGCTTTTTTTTTGGGTCGAAAAAGATACGTTTGCACTTTTAATAACTCTAGATCATACTTTTAAAGTACAGGTTTTTTTTTTATTTGTTTGTTTGTTCATTTAAGTTCTGAGGATCAAAAGTTCTCTGACTATATTCCAAGCAGTTCTTTTTACTGAAGTAAAAGGTCTGTCAGGCTTCATCTATTGGCTGGAGGGCAGAGCTTTTCAGTATAGTCTTGCTACTGTACAGTATTAATTCATATTACAGAGATCTGAATAGTCTACCTAAAGTATGTTGGATGGAAGAAGGTGGATGTCAGGAGAACAGTATTTTGAACCATGGAAATATGTGGAGGTGATATAGGACAAAAAGTTATTTCCTGCCTTGTGCCAAAGGCAAAAATCCATTCTTGTCTCTCTTTCTGAGCTACCAGTGTGACTCCAGGCAAAAAGGAATAATCCATATACAAAGAGACAAGGCTACAGAAACAATCTTACAACTGGTATTTTCATATTTCTGTACTTTAGTTGTATCCTTTGCATTCTTTTAATGCATCATTGAGCCTGTTTGGATGACTTGAAATGAAAGACTAGACTTTTATTTTTATTATCAATAGAAGGCCTCATTTAGGAAAGGTGATTCCTTGTTATTATATTGTAAACAAAACAAGGAGATTGAGTGATCTATATCCCCTATCCTGTCCTTCCATGTTTACTGAAAATTTAGAGGTTTACTTAAAAGCAAAGCCAGCAGGAGCCAGACTGAGTTTATGTGGGCTTTAAATTACAGCAAGCAAATGAACAAAAAATATATATATATAAAAAAGCTTTGGAAAAAGAATAAAGTTTCTCCAGAGGCAGTGATGGTATCTATAATTAGTAATATTGGCAATGACACTTATTCTCAGGAAACGGCATGTGCTGCTTGTATCCCCATTCAGCATAATAAAAGATAAGAAGCTTGGGGTTTTATTAGTCACTTATTTTTTATTGTTCAATATGATATATGGACGCTATCCATTTGATGAGCGGAAGAGTATCAATGAAGGAAAAGGTATCAACATGTAGCTGCCAGGGAACATCCTCCTCTTAGATCTCTTCATAAAAAACTATACACGTGCATAAAAACTGTGTGCAAGCAGCAGAAGAATGCACTCAAAATTTCCAAAGAACAAAGGGCTAGGCAACTATTTTAAAGTGCTACTCTATACTTTCTCCTTCGTGCCTCAGAGTTACCTGAGATTTCCAATGCAAATTTGGCTTTCAAAAGTAGGTACATTTGTTTCCCACAGATGATACATGATCATTCTTTAAAAGACTGGTTTACAGTGTTTATGGGTAAGATGGCTGAGTTCAGACTGCACAGAGCATCTTACCTCTGGGATTCCCTGCCTCCTCTATGCCAAATGTAAAAACCTTTGAATTTCCAGTGTATTGTTGAGCACTAGTTTCTATACAGAAAACAAGCAAAGAATACTCTAAGCAAACAGTAATTATTGCAGAGAATTAAGCTAATTCAAGTTTCAAGTCACCAAAGGGTTCAGACCATCAGATGTACAAAATAAGCTTTCTTTTCTACGTTCATCAGTCTAGGCTGTTCCATAGAGTGACTTCTAAATAGGTCATATATCAGGCAGACAAGAGGGAATTTTTGCAGTTTAGGATTACAGACTCTCAGGCTTTGTGAATTTATGCAAGAACATATGTGCCTTTATATATGCTGTTTCCTGCCCTTTCCCTCAACTCTTCATCTCATCTTTTGCTACCCAAACCTCTAACTCCTTCATTTCTTCTGTGCTGCTGCATTTGCATTTCATACTAGAGTACTGCATCCCCATCTGACTCCCTGGTGCCTGCATCACAACATGGGAAATACTGAGAAAAAGACCAGTGTAACAGGCCAACGTCTAGTCAACAGTTACTTAGCAGATGGATTTAAGTGTAAACAGGGCCCAGAAAGGTTTTCCTTTGTAGCTTCACAGCTAGACAGGAGGTGGTAATGCTGAAATAAAACTGTCTTTTACTATTAGTTTTTCTTTTTTAGTCACATTTATGTTATGACCTCTATATTGATAAATATAACCCAGTCATATAATAAACCAGATTTGCTTCAGAAAGGTAATCATCTATGATATATCTCACTCAGCTTGTCAGACTTTAGAATTTTGAAGAAAATTACAGAAAACATTCCAAATCTAGGATATCTAAATAAAATACTGAACTTTTTGTCTTCAACCTTCATAAATTTTCCAGTAGATGACCTGTAACATTGTTCTGTTTTCCCATGTTAAGGTATATATTTTATTAAGCTTTAAAAATACCTTTCCTTCTTCTAAAGCCATGGCAACATCCTGTGCTTGCCTGGGTAACAAGCAGTAGGCATAGCCATCAATTTCTAAAAACAAAAATCAGAAGTGTTTCTGACCTAATACAAGGCATCACAAAAGGGACCAAACCACCAGATCACATAGGCTTGAGTCTGCTTACCTGTAGTGCCTGTATGTTTTCTGCTTTTCCTGTCACATATTTTCCGTATGTAACTACCTTTTTTTCATGCTTTCATTTACAACCTCAGCTTACACTTACAGTATGTTCTCTTCTTGCTGTCACCTATTACAGTAACAGCATTATCATATGTTTCCAGTGAGAAAAATGTGACAATTTTTTCACAGAAAAGGAAATGTTTTATGGACTTAAGTAAGATGCACAGGTTGATGTGTACTTCAAACTGCTTCAGAGTAAATTCCAGTATACAGAGGAATTTACGCTGACTAAAATATTTTGTTCTTCCCCAACTAACGCTGCCTCCTCAATGACAGTGGCCATTTAATTGGAAACAACGAAAGCAAATTGTAATATTACCCCATTTTTAAAAAGGGAAAAAGGAAGACCCAAGGAACTCAAGGCCAGTCAGTCTCACCCATGCCTGGCAAGATCATGAAGTGGATTCTCCTGGAAACTCTGCTAGGGCACATGGAAAATAAGGAGGTGATTGGTGACAGCCAGCATGGCTTCACTAAGGGCAAATTGTGCCTGACAGATCTGGTGGCCTTCTACAAAAGGGTTACAGTGCTGGTGGGTGAAGGAAGAGTGACTGATAATACCTACCCGGACTTTTGCAAAGCATTTGATACTGTCCCATACAACATCCTTGTCTTTAAATTGGAGACAAGGATTTGACAGGTGGACCACTCCACGGATAAGGAATTAGTTGGATGGTTGTACCCAAAGGCTTGGGTCAATGGCTCAATGTCCATAGAGATGAGTGACAAATGGCCTTCTTCAGAGATCTGTACTGGGACCAGTATAGAATAGTCATGTGTGTTACACTTTTTAGCATTTGATAGTCTGTTTGAGCTACAAAAGAATAAATAACAAAGCTGTTAAAAAATTCAAACGATGAAAAATAAGCAAGTCATCATCTTGTCTTTTGCTTGGTATCCCTTCCCTATTTTTATGGATGAGCAGATAGTAATCCTGACAGTAGAGCAGCATGCTCTGTGTAGATTTTCCATTTGGAGGTAGACCGGTGTCTTTCAGCTAGGGTCACATTCAATATCCCTGTTGCTGATGTGCATATATTTTGAATGTCTCTTCTTTATTTTAGCTTAGTTAAGGATAATATAGTTCAGTCTTGTTATGTTTACTTGAGTTTCATTTAGTTTGGTTTAATCAGGCTTGCTTTCAGTACAAGAAGAACAAACATATAGGCAATTTCAGATTAATATCTCTCAAAAGATAGTAGGATTAAGCAGAGAGTGGAAAAAGGGACTGATTAGAAAGGGAAAAAGGAAATTAAGTCTGATTTTTAGAGCTTGGTAATGAATAAAGTAGAAACTACCAAAAGTCAAGTTTGCAGAGGAATTAAAATGAAAAGCATGGTTTTTCCAGGTATATGCATAAAATATGAAATAAATGAAAGAAGCAGTGGGACCACTATATAATGGGAATTGGGCTGCTATTAAAGAAAATCCTTGTTTTCCTTGGTTTCAATAAATGTAATAATGGAGAGCACAGAACCAATGCAAAATGTCCTGTAAGGTAGAGAGAAGAAAGGCTAAAATAGAGACATAAGAGATACGCTGTGCAGGTACTTAGAAGAGGCTGAGCTGGAAAGTAAAATCACAGGACAGAATTAGTTCTGTTCTAACTCAAACTAGGATATATACTTATACAGACTTCGAGTAAATTCAGCCTGGAATTAGAAAACTTCTAACTGTTAGTCATGAAGGTTTTGCAACCACCTTCCAAATGAGAGTAGAGAGGCCCAAGACTAAACTGATTATGTTTTGGAACTTGATTGTTATACTGAAAGGCTTATGGTACGTGTCTGCCTGCTGCAGCATGTTGCTCCAGTTGTGCAGCTAGGCAGATCTTCACAAGACACATTTTGTGCCTAAGAAAATTCCACTGTTGTGACCTATTCTATACTTCCAGTGGTTTCTACAGTTTCTCTATAACAACCTGACACAGCAAGCTTGTAACATCCTTGCTCTGTTGTTAGCCAATTGCAGATGCCATTAGGAGGTAAGCAGAAGAAACACCTCCCACCCCCCCCCCCCCCCCGGAGATCATCCAAAAAAAACAAAC
>JANHGN010015904.1:19491-33737 GCA_024605025.1 Megaceryle maxima
TATGCCAAGTATGAGGCACTAGAGGGAAGAAAGCAAAAAACCCCCCACCCCCCCCCCCCCCCCCCCCCGGTGTATATATATATAAAAATATGAAACAGAAAGGCAAATATTGCTTCTGACAGTCATATTCAGTTCATCTTCAGTGTAGTCAGCTGAGTAGTACTTTGAGATACAGGCTGCAGAGGCTTCTGCTGCATTGTAGTTACTGTTCAAGGGTTCAGTACTGTATGGTTGATATTAAACAGATTTGGCTTAATGTCCTTCCCTTATTGAAAATGAATACAGTGATTTGCAGCATTTTGACAGTTCTTTAATAAAGTTCTGCCATATTTTTTTCCTATTGATAAGTCTGCTTTCTAGACTCTCAAAGTCAGTTCTGAAAAAGCTGTATTTAAACACTTTTAAAGTTCTAGACCCTTTAAACCAAGATCATTCAAAATTTGAGATACATGCAATCAAAAGATAAGAGGAGAGAGCAAGCAAATTTGAGTTTTGCTGTAGAATTATTCTTTTCAGATTTCTGTGCTGTACTTATATGTGGAGTAATTTTTTAAAGGACAAACCTATACCATCTGGTAGCATAATACTTGGTTAGTGCTTCCTGTCTGTGTACAGGGTACGCAGAAAAGCTTTGATTTCCACAATGTCTTTCTGAAGCAAATGAGATACACAATGCATAATTCATGATAGTGTGTCTTGGCAATGGATGGCAGTCTCGATTCTGATGTTAGAACCATTTTCCTTTTTCAAAAGATTGTGACTCTGTAGGAATGTGATTACAGTTAAGTGCACAGATGAGTGTCAGATATAATAAGAGGCTGTATATCTGGCTCACATCTCTGTTCTGAGCATGTTGTTTTAAGGCACCCATAAGCTGCAGGCCCACATGCCAGGTAATAAAGCATGGATGACTGCCATTACCAGTGTTACTGGAGAATATTGCAGTGCTGATTAATATCTTCATCAATGACATAGTAGGATCAAGTGAACCCTCAGCAAGTTTGCAGGTGACACTAACCTGTGGGGGTTGCTGCAGATGACACACCAGAGGGACAGGATGTCATCCAGAGGGACCTAGATGAGCTTGAGAAGTGGGCCATGTGAACCTCATGAGGTCAAACAAAGTCAAGTGCAAGGTCCTGCACCTGGGTCGGGGCAATCCTTGATATCATCACAGGATGGGACATGATAGAATTGAGAGCACCCCGTGAAAACAGACTTGGGGGTACTGATGGATGAAAAGCTGAACATAAGCCAGCAATGTGTGCTTGCAGCCCAGAAGGCAAATCATATCCTGGGCTGCATCAGAAGAAGTGTGGCCGACAGGTTGAGAGAGGTGACTCTGTTCCAATCTGGTGAGACCTCACTTGGAGTACTGTGTCCAGCTCTGGAATCCTAAGCACAAGAAGGACATGAACTACTTGGAGCAGGTTTAGAGGAGGGCCATGAAGATGACCAGGGTTCTGGAGAGCCTCATGTATGAGGACAGGCTGAGAGAGATGGGGTTGTTCAGCCTGGAGAAGAGAAAGGTCTGGGGAGATCTTATTGTGGCCTTCCAGTACTTAAAGGGGGCCTCCAGGAGAGATGGGGACAGTCTTTTTAGCAGGACCTGTTGTGACAGGACAAGGAGTAATGGTTTTAAGCTAAAAGAGGGTACATTCAGACTAGATAGAAGGAAGAAATTTTTTACAATGAGACTGGTGAAACAGGGGAACAAGTTGCCCAGAGAGGTGGTAGGTGCCACATCCCTGGAAACATTCAAAGTCAGGTTATATGGCACTCTGAACAACCTGATCTAATTAACAATGTCCCTGCTGACTGCAGGGAGTTTGGACTTAGATGACTTTTAAGGTCCCTTCCAACCCAAACCATTCCATGATTCTAAAACCAAATGAATTTGAGAGCATTTTGTTCTGATTTGATTTTTTTTTTTTTTTAAATAGCTGTAGAAGCCTTAGAAGATCACAGGTTTTGAGTGTAAGCCATATTACTTCATAAATGGGTTATGCACCTGGTTCATGGCACTTACTAACCCTTCTATTCCCTTTAGTCTGGGGAGCATATATGGGACTTGGAATGGTTGGAGAGATACATTTTAGTACAAATGTGCTTTGCACTTGAGCTGCCTCTTGGCTGGCACATCAGTGGAGGGAATGATTCCTGCCAGTATGCTTTTAGGTTGATTCTATGACTAGCTTCAGTGACTGTTGATATAACACTGAAGTGGCACTTCTGAGGGTTGTCCCATCTGTTCAAAAAGAGTGATTCCTTTCACTGTGGAGAGAAGGGAATGCTTCTCCACACACATTTCTAGGACTTCTCAGTGCATCTCACTTGTGTTTCCTTGCTTAAATTCTTTTTCATGTGCCTGTTAACTCCAGTGATGGGAACATCTCCTATAATAGTGTTCTGTTTATGCCTTCTCTTGGATTATTAATGGAGTTGTTACATAAAATAAATCCAACCTCTGAAAAATGCAGTAGTCTAGCGGATTAACATCCAGACTCAATATATTGCAATGCCCTTCAATATCTTTTGTCATCAGCTACAATGACATGGTCTTCATTACTTCCTAATTGTCCATAACATTTCCCAGTATTTTTCTTATTACAGACAGCATTAAAAAGCAGCTCAATAGCTGAGATAGTTCAGAATCATCAGTAATGTAACCATCTTCATGAAGGGTTGCATATTAACAATTCTGTAAAATTTTTACTGAAATTAAGTGAAGTATGGCACAAGCGGCAGTGAATGTGTTCCCCCCCCCCCACCATATGAGTAACCTTGAGGGACAGTTTCCTCAGCCTATTTAGTCTTTAGCTTCTGTCATGAAATTGCTCACAAGACTGCAAATTAGCTTGCTAATAATAGTGAGGTAGGCGGCTTGCACATGAATTCATGAATACCTTTCCCCCTTGTTAACAGAAACCTTTGAAGTCATCAAAGTTAGCTAATACAGGTAACCTTGTTCTTCTAGCAGTTAGATTTCTATATTATCTATCTCCATCTTAATACTCTACTCCAATACCATTTTGTAGCCTGCTCATTTTCCCTTTTTATCTGAGGAAATCTCTGTGAAAAGTGTGTTTCCTGTTTCTACAGCATCTAGATAAATGAGTCTCAGAACACTGACGGATTTCTCTTCTGGTAGAATAGCATAGATTTCACAGCATGCAACATGTAAATTAATTACTTTCCTAAGATGCATCAAAGAAAAAAATATCTTAGATTGCATGGCAAATATGAAATAATAATCCCAAAAGGGACCATCTTTTTCATCCTCTTGCCCCAGCTGTTCCTGACAGTAACTTCAAATCCTGGTAGATACCTCCAGCGATGGAAATCTCACAGCCTCAATCTAATGTAGCACTTAACTGTCTTTACAGTTAAAGGTTTTATTAATGTTGTAAATGGAAGAGGGAAGTTTACAGTATGTAACAAGAAGGGCTTCTTCAAGTACATCAGTAGCAAAAGGAAGACCAGGGAAAATGTGGGCCTGCTGCTGAATGAGATGCATGACATGGAGGATACAGAGAAGGCAGAGTTACTGAATGCCTTCTTTGTTTCAGACTTTACTGCTAAGACCAGCCCTCAGGAATCCCAATCCCTTAAGGTAAGAGAGTCTGGAAGAAGGAAGACTCTCCATTGGTCAAGAAGGATTGCATTAGAGATCATTTGGGTAAACTAAACACTCACAAATCCATGGACACTCACAATCCAATGGGATGAACCCATGAGTGCTGAGGGAGCTGGCTGATGTTATTGCTAAAGCCACTCTCAAACGTTTTTAACAGGTTGTGGTGAACAGGAGAGGTGCCTGACCCCACCTGGCATACTGCATCCAGCTCTGGAGCTCACAGCTCAAGAACAACATGCATCTGTTGGTGCAGGTCCTGAGGAGGGATACAAAGATGATTAGAGGGCTGGAGCGCCTCTCCTGTGAGGACAGGCTGAGAGAGTTGAGCTTGTTCAGCTTGGAGAAGAGGAGGCTTCAGGGAGACCTTATTGCAGCCTTCCAGTATCTGAAGGGGACCTACTAGAAAGCTGGGGAGGGACATTTTACAAAGGTCTGTAGTGATAGGACAAGGGGTAATGGTTTTAAACTGGAAGAGGGGAGATTTAGAATGGAAACAAGAAGGAAATTCTTCACTGTGAGGGTGGTGAGACACTGGAACAGGTTGCCCAGGGAAGTTGTGGAGTCTCCCTCTCTAGAGACTCTCAAAAACTCACCTGGATGTGATCTTCTGCAGCCTGTCCTCAATGACCCTGCTTTGGCAAGGGTTTGCTCTATATGGTCACTGGATGTGTTAAATCCAGGTTGGATGGGGCCTTGAGCAGCTTGGTCTAGTGGGAGGTGTCCCTGCAGGGGGGTTGGAACTAGATGATCTTTAAGGTCTCTTCCAACCCAAACCATTCTATGATTCTATGGAGGAAATACAGAAGACTGTGCTGTCATTGAGCAAGACCTGTACAGACTGGGGAGTTGGGCAGAGGGGAACCTAATGAAGTTAGACATGGGCAAGTGTAGAGTCCTGGACCAGGGGAGGCATAACCCCATGCACCAGTATAGGTTAGGGGATGACCTGCTGGAAATCAGCTCTACAGAGAAGAACCTGGGAATCCTGGTGGACAACAAGTTAACTAAGATACAGCAATGTGCTCTTGTGGCCAAGATGGCAAATAGTATCCCAGGATGCATTAGGAAGAGTGTGACCATGAGGTTGAGGGAAGATCTCCATCCCCTCTATTCTGCTCTAGTGAGGCCACATCTGGAGTACTGTGTCAAGTTCTGGGCTTCTCAGCTGAAGGGAGACAGGGAACTACTGGAGAGAGTCCAGCAAAGGACTATAAAGATGATTAGGGGACTGGAACATCTCTTTTTACAAGGAAAGGCTGAGAGACCTGGGTCTGTTTAGCCCAGAGAAGAGATGACTGAGAGGGAATCTTACCAATGGTTATAATTATCTAAAGGGCAAGCATCAAGAGGATGGGGCCAGATTATTTTCAGCAACATGACAAGAGGTAATGGGCACAAACTGGAACACAGAATGTTCCATCTGATCACGAGGAGAAGCTTCTTTACTGTGAGGGTGACAAATACTGCAACAGGCTGCCCAGAGAGGTTGTAGAGTCTCCTTCTCCAGAGACTTTGAAGACCCGCCTGGACATGATCTTGTGCATTCTGTCCTAGGTGACCCTGCTTTGGCAAGAGGTTGATCTATATGATATCTAGAGATCCCTTCCAACCCCTACCATTCTGTGATTCTGTGAAAGGGATATTCCATACCATAAAATGTCATGCTTAATATATAAACTGGGGGCAGTTGGGAGGGAGGGGCCAATGACTGCTGGGGCATTGGTCAGCAGGTGCTGAGCAATTGCACTGTGCAGCACTTGTTTTTCTTGGGTTTTATTTCTCCCTCTTTTTGATACCTTATTGTATTTTATTTCAGTTATTAAACTTTTACTCTTTTTTTTCTGATTCTCGCCCCCATCCCACTGCTGGGTGGGAGAGAGCGAGTGGCTGTGTGGTGCTTAGTTGCCATATAGGTTAAACCACAACAAATGTCTAATCAACCTTAAATCTTCTGTTTAAGCCTCTTGCTTCATGTTCTATCCCCAGTGGACATTAAGAACAAGTTATTGATTCCTTGTGTACAGCATCAATGTAAAATGTACAAGGCAGTGTATCTTGTTCTTATTGTAAATCATCCAAAGGGCCCTTTCTCTTCATATCTAATCAGGTTCTTTTCCATCAAATGTTTATACATTTTGGACTCTGAGACATGGTCTCCTCAATTCTCCATATATGGCATTTCTGCATTTGACCACTGACTTAAATTCTTATTCCTAAATTCTTAGTTTTTAGTATGAATTTCTAAATCCTGAATGTGTAAACAATGGTTAGTTATGCTTAAATGTCCTTGCTTCTTGCACCTTTCACATTATGATTGTTTTAAATGAAATAAAATTATCTAGTTGTGTAATTTTAGAAGTACAATACCTTGAAATTCCTTGTATGAGAAAACTGTTTCATTAGCAGTAAATGTGTACATCCCATCCCACTGGTAGATTTATCTTTGTTTAATTGAGATCAGAAGCTTGAATAGAATTTTACAAAAAAACCCCACATTTTTTTTTAACTTCAGTTAATATAAGTCAGGCATTATAATGTGAAGTGGGTATTTGTCAATGACTATAAATTCAGTGCAGTGCACTATTAAACATTAATCTCTGTAAAGAGTTGCATAATTTATACAATTGCATAAAATACATACATGCCATTTACATTAACTCTCATCCATTTCCAGGGTAACATCAACTAAACTCAGGGTATCAGGCACTAAACTCACTTAAAAATACATACTTGTTTACTGGAGCATTAATAGATCTTCTTTCATCCTGCAAAATCTATAAATTTGAATTATTTTTCTTACTTGGGACATTAGTGGGGTACACAGAATAAGTAGATCAATCTGACTATTTTTGTTATATAAAGAGCAAGCCCAGTTATTTTACTCAAAGTTTAGAAAACTCTACATTAAACCAATATTTACTAATGGTAATTGGGATGTTATTTGGTATTCATAAGAGCACATTTGGATACTCAGTCATTTTGTAGGCTTCCAACATAGGGTCAACCCTGGTGGACCGGAGTGACTTCAGCAGCAGGCCCCCATGCTGGCCATGGTCCTGGAGCACTTGTCTCCTAAGGAGAGACTGAGGGACCCAGGGCTTGTTCAGCCTGGAGGGATGGCTTCAGGGTGACCTGGTAACAGCAACCCTCAACACCTCTGATGGGATTCCTGAGAAGATGGAGCTGAGGTCTTCATAACAGTGCCTGGTGGGAGGACATGCGGTGAAAAAAAAAAAACAAACAAACAAGTGGAACAGACTGGCTGTAAGAGTAGGGGGAAATCACCCTGAGGACACACCAGCAGTGGGGCATCTTTCCAGAGATGTTGTTCAGTCCCAGCCTTGGAGTTTTTCAAGGCAAAACTTGATAAATCCCTTAGCAGCCTGATCTGGCTGCATATCTGACCCTGCTCTGACACACTTTTGAGCCTGAAGCATTCTGTGAATGAAAACTATGGAAAATTAGGTACTCTAATTTTTCAGCTTGTTGGAAAATACTATGACATTGCAGTTGTTCAGTTGCTTCTGTGCTTGTTTTATGCATTTAATTCAGGTTAAGTTTAAATATTCCTTATTTTTTTATTTTTAAATTTGCAGTTAATTTCACAGCTTTCTTTAGAGGTTAGTCAGATTCATGGAACAGGTTAAGGAGTTTATTTTGGTATTTCAGTACCTTTGCCTGCAATGGTGGAAGATGAATTGTTAAGGTCATCGTAAACAATTGTATTTTCTATCTATCCCATTCACTGATTTTTTGTATGGCTCTGAAAAACTCAGCTGAATGGGACTTTTAACAACTGGCTATCAGTCATTTCTGAATACGTAAATTGACTGATTTATAGAAGCCCTGATACATAACCTGAAGTTAACCAGAGCTGTGTTTTAAAGCTTTGAGGATATTACAAGAAGTGTTCTGATAAAGATCATACAGTTGATAATACTTAATAGATATTCCTGACAATCTTGTCCTTATTTACACAGTTTTAAAGTGAAATTCAGTGTCCATGTCACCTTACAGAAACGTTGATATCAGTGTTCCATTATGTTGTGAAACTTTGAAGAAATACTAAGAAAAAGCCGTATGGAGTAAGTACCCCATACATTGGATGAGACAGGGACTTTATGGAAAACAGTTTTTATGTGATAATGTCATAGTGAGTGCAAAGTGAAAATAACAAACAATTCAGCTCTTAATATTTCTTAATTTTGCAGCCTTAATATTATTTTGAAGTAAGCTAGGATTATTTGTTATTTTTAAAAGAAATTATTTGAGGCTGCATTATACAATTTTGATTTAAAAATCAATTCTGTGAAAAATTTTCTGGGAAAACCTAATGCCAGTTTAAGAAACTGGTATCTGGATTGTGCAAGAGAGTCTTGCTTCATTATCTCAGCATTGAAGTAAAGCTTCTTAATAATCACATCCAAAACTTCTTTTTCCTTCACTTTCCATTTTGGTTTCTTTCACATAAGGGGAGATTCAGGTGCTCACACCTCATTCATATCCGCATCACTACTTCGCAAGTCAATTCACTGTGTTATCTTTCACTTCAATGCACATCTCATATATTTCTCCAGCAGAATACATATCTCTCTCTCTCAAGCAGAGCATATCAAAGAAGACACAAACACAAACAACAGAGACCATCACTAGCCACACAGCACAGGTCATTATTACTGCTGCTTTGCTATCATCTTGGTTTTCTCTCTGTCTTATCTCTCCTCTTGGGTGGAGAGACCACATCTGGCTATAAAACCAGAAGTTTTTATTTACTGAGAAAAACATTTCTATATTAGAAATTTTTGCAACTTTTTTTCCCCCACTGTCTTCAGCCAACTACCACCTGTTCAGCAGTGGTGAAAGGCATGCATGACACAGTATTGTGGAGGCTACAAAATTTGCTAAGAGTTTTTTCTAGAAATGATAAGCTAAAGAAGAGATACTAAAGTGCATGCATATAATCTTCTACCCCTCCATTCTTTCATATCTAACTCAACATTTTCTAAATTGTTAGTATAATTGAGCTATTCCTTCTTGCTTCATACTTCTGGTCATCCTAGTTTCATTATTGGAAATTAAGACTTTTAAATTCTGCAGCAACAGCAAAGTAACAACATATTTGTAAGTATTTATTTAAGTGAAAAGAAATCAAACCAGTGTCTCTTAGCCTAGAAATTAATATTAATTAAAATTAATAGACAAATATATATTAAGACTGTGTTACTAGATAAGCATGGTGATACTGGAATTTCAAAGGAGTGTTGCCACCTAAGGCAGCAGTCAAAATTTGTTTTCTATGAGAAACTTGCTTTCTCTACATGTACAAAATCTGTTTCTAGCTATAAACCATCCAGAAACAGCAAGCATTTAGTCGACTTACATTATGTCACCTTCCTCCTTTTCTTTCTGACAGTTTAATGTAATCTGCTTTTCAGTTTCATGTGGAAAAGAGAGCCATACAAATACGTATCACTCCGTGACAGGTTTCACTGGAATGTTTACCCAGCAGTAATATTCTCTCCAAAGTGGTATGTTAATTTAACCTCTTTCCATTACTGAATTCACCAATTACCTAGGAAGTAATTCAAGGCTAACGTAAGGTATTAGGTCTAATGTTGTTAATTTGAGTTTATGCAGATATATGTCAGGGACCTGACCCTACATCAATATTGAGAATAAATTGTAAAAGTCAAATTGCAGCTCATTACTTTTTCTAGGCAAAGAATTTATCCCTTCTCAGTAGTTTCTTGTGAAGAACCACTCCCAAGGAGCATGAGTAGAGGTGGAATTGCTAGCCTCGTTCCTTCCAGTGCTGGCCTGAAGTAAAGGCTGATGCATGATGTGGAAATCTCACAGTTTAGGGACAGGGCAGCCCCATAGACCTATAACAGACACTCTCTGTTTACCCCCCTCCCTCCTCAAAGGGGAAGAGAAAGGGAATAAGGGAGAGAGACTTAGTGATTAGAAAAGGAAACTAGAACAATCATGAACTATCACCAGGAGAAAGCAAAACAAAGTAAGCACACCCCCCCGCATAGTATGGCAGTCCCCAAGGAAGAGGTGATCTCTCTTTAATGCACATGCTTCTCCGAGGTTGCTTTCCAGCTGAGTCAAGAGAAGATGTCAGCTCATCCTGTGACATTCTTCTAATGCTATACCCATAAATCTATTCAGTAATTGGCAGTATGCAGCTGAAAGTAATTAATTACAGAGACAGTGGAAGAGGAAGATCTAAACCAGATTGCAATATACTCTTAAGTGGTTTTGTTAAAGAGTTTTTTTAATAGGTGAATTTTTAAAATATATTTCAACATATTTAATGCTATAGGACAGTGTCCAGTAAAGACAGAGGTCAGAGGACTTTATCTGCTTGTGATATATTTATAATGTCCTTCACAACTTCTCAGTTGTCTGCATGAGGTGTATCCCATCTAACCAAGATTCAATTACACAGTTCCCTTCTTTATTTCTGAAACATACTACAAACCAGCAAAAAACACTGATACCTTCTTATCTGGATTCTTCATCATCTCAATCTCATTAATCAACACTCATTTATAATAAAACATATTATTTCTAAGAATGGAATATTCCATAATTTCAGTGAAAAAAAAATCTATTGTTTCATAACTTTTCTATTTTATTTGAAATTTTGCTTGAAATTATTTTCTTTCACCTAGACTTTATCATCTTTATGTGCTCTTATTTCTGTTTGACTAGTAATTATTTTAATTTTCTATAATTTTGTATAAGTATTAAAATATATATTGAAGTCTTAATCACACTGAAGAGAAACCACTATTATGATCAGTCAGGCTAATAACATGCATAAGAGGTTCACAGTTTGTTCTTACAGGAACAACCATTTATTTTATTTACTCATGTTAAACATGAATATATGTATATATTTATTAATTAGAGAATCAGACCTCACTGTGATGAGACTATCTAAAAGACAGATGCCATTGGCTAATTTTAAACCTTAAAAATGCCATTTATTAACACTGTGAGGGCCTTACTAAAATCAGAAATGCTACATCCATCACTTTTCCTTCATCCACAACGTGGGTGACCTTATCATAGTAGGTTATCAATATATGAAACAGGACTTTCGCTTTGTGAGGGCATGTTGACTGTGCCTGATGATGACGTGGTTCTTTAAATGCATTCCATAGTACCCAGCAGAATCTTCTCCGTATTTTTCCAGGAACTGAGGTTAGACTAACAGGTCTGTTCCCTGGGGTTTCCCTCATGCCCTCTTTGTAGACTGGATTAATACTGGCTATCTTTCCAAGACCTTTGGTAGATGATCAAAAGGGTCCTGCCATAACATTTGCTAGCACCTTCATTAGTGTGGGATGAATCCCTAGGGGCTTGTGAACATTTATCTGATACACCTTGTGCATTACAATTTCAGTGTCCACCATTATTGACATACATACATATTGACTACATATGTGACACTATTAACACTTACATTTACATTAGCTCTAAGCATTTAATAGTGTGAGCTGATGCAGTATTGTGAGCATTGATGCCTGAGGTTCCTGGTGGCTCATTGAGGCCCAGGTGGTCAGGCTTGCTAGTTCATCAGATGTTTTCATGCAATTACCCTGCTCACAAAAACCTGAGTCTCCTCTGCTACAGACTCTGATGATCTTGTTTTCTTTTTGTCTTCTCACCTTTTCTGTGGTGAGGAGGATATTGTGTCTATTTGTAGTCCCTTGTACTTATCCTGCCCTTTCTCTGGCAAATTTGTGTTACTTGAATGTCTCCTGTGAGCAACAACAGCTGTCTTTGCCCCGCTGGTGGTCACATTGCATCTGAAATTACTGTATGTGGTATTTTCTGCATACATTGGATGTTTCTTATTTTCTGTGTTACCATAAAGCTGTTTTCACCCATCTCCCAAAGCTGTATTCTGATTACAGCCTGTAATGCTCATTGATGAGCTGTTCACAGCTTCTCGTTTTATCCTGTGCTCACACTCACAAGGTTTCTGCTATTGTTGTGTACCTTTATGCCACCACATTGCTATTCTAGTGTGACTGTTTGTTCTGTGGAGAATAATTGCATAGTATCACTACTTATTGCCTACCAAAATACATAAATATTATTACAACAGGCATAACATGCAATTTTTCAAAGCTGTATAAAACTGAAGTAAATTAGGCAATAATCATCTGATTGCTCAGTGATTGATAATACAGCAAGATAAGCTATAACAAAGATCCTGTGAATCCTGGAGAAGCCAAACAGGCCCTGGTCCTGAGGCCTTGCAAAACTATTTCAGCATCCCCTTGTTACTAGTGATGGCAGTATTTTATTTACTGAGCTACAGAGCTCCAGATTTCTTAAAAGATGGATTTAATGTCATGCTTATAGAAGCTGAACTACATAATCAATAAAGAGTTTAAATAGTATGTTTAATTCTAAATATTTGTATCAATATTTGTATATAACAGCAAAGATATTAATGAAAACATCACACTTTTTTAGAAAGGAGAAAGAAAAGATGTTGGATAATCAAAGTATGGACTTTTTTTGCTGTTTTTACCCAAGTATATGATACAAAAACTGAAACTTGATTTTACTTACAAACTGAGTTGCTAAGTGGCTGAGTCCGGCTTTACATCCAAACAGAACTCTGAGAAAGGAATTTGCTTGTTCCTCTTGTGTGATTCCAGACTTAAAATAAACCTTACTGCTAGGAATGCTTGTGAGAAAGTTACCACAGAAGGTAACTAAGAAGGAAGGAAAGCAACATAACTGGAAATGGTGCAAACTGAGCTTTTTGCTCATCTGTGTAGACATAACAGAAAGCAACATACTGACATTCTTCTCAGGAAATTCTTAAATCTTCCAGCTATAAGACTCTGCCAAGGCACTTTAACTCTCTGTTTCTCAGTTAATTATGTTCAGGTATTTTCTTCTTAGTTCATCTGTTTAAAAATGACTTCTACTATATATTCACATAATAATAGCTAAGAACTCACTAAGACGTACGTCTCTGTATATGGGAGTATAAGACACTTCCATACACAGAAAGTGGTTTTTGGCTAGAAAAGATGATTTATGATGATAGAGACTAGAAGATTTATGTGTTATTGTAACAGTGGTTTGTGGTTATACAAGCTGATTTATTTGGTACGCTATGTTTGAATTTCAAAAGTAAAATTGTGTAGGTTTCTCTGAAATGTGAACAAGTTAAAAAAATTCTAACAAAATAGCTTAAAAATAAAAGCCAGAATCTGAGCCAAGAACTGAATCTGTCTTTAGACAGCCAAGAGCTGTATCTATCTTTAGATCTTTAAGAATAAAACTGTAGCTTTCAGTACATATAAAGTACAGGAACCAAACTTTAAGGTAAGAAATGTTGTCTCAGACAGCAAAAGAAATATAGCTGTTTGTTATTGTCGATGGTATCCATCCTTCAGATCCCATAAAGTGTTCTTTCCAGTGAAGTATTATCTATTTAAATTTACTGACTGTGTGCCAATCAATGACCCTTAATGGCTACAGGGTTTGGGGCTGATCATTTTACAGGTGAGCTGTGTAACAGGTCAGACTACCTCTGCAGTTTCTCTGTGCTTTGGTGCACCTGTCTAATTGAAAGTTTTCATTTATAACAATATTCAGCCTTAACACAATCTGGAGTTTTCTGCCAAAACAATTGCTCAGGTTCTGAAATTATCCAAAATATTTTTTCATATGGCTGAATGGCACAGAGTTGCTCTCAAGAACTGCCTCTTGCTTGAAAGGACAGTTTGAGAAAACTGGCAAATTTATAGAATATTTTTAAACAGGATCACATGATAAAGTTGGCAAACCTTCAGAAACACTGTATGGCATCTGGGGGCCACACCAGAGGCTGAAGTGTAGGACTTGGTGTGAAGGCAGAAGTCAAAAAGGGAACTGGACAGAGTGGCAGGTGGCTTCTTGAGTGCTCAGCAGGTCTGGGCTCCCAACTGCCCTGGGATGGGGCAATGGCTTCCCTGGCACCTAGGCATGAGAAGAAAAAACAAAAAAAGCATGGAGTTACTACTCAGAGAAGTCAGTTGGAGCTTTCATCAAATTATGATTTAAATTTTTATGTGTTGCAGTTGTGTCTGCCCTGATGGACTCTGACACATTATTGTCTGTTATCCATCTCATTATTGTAATCTCAGTCTATAAGGAAATGTGCTTAAAATATGTTCAGAAAATTTTATGTGGACTAAAAAAATGATTGGAAAAAATATATAAGCATATATTTTAAAAAGAATCTTGAGAACATTTCTGTTCAGACATGTTTTCAATTTTCTGTAGCATTGCCTGAAATTAATGACATTTTTTATACTTCTATTGCCTTCCAATAGATGTAAGTTAGAAACCTATGGAAGGGAGCCCCACTTCACTTTTCCTACTTATTCTTCTTCTTTGTCTACTCTCTCAAGAAAAAGAAATAGATTGAAAATTAAGAGACCTGGAAAATAAACTAATAATCCCAAATTACAATCTGAGATATTTGGGTTTCCTATGAAGAAAGTAATACTAATTCAAGTAAAATGCAGCTATAATTCAGAATGCAAAATTAAAATAATAGAAAATATTAGTTTTAATGTTATTA
>JANHGN010015905.1:0-41568 GCA_024605025.1 Megaceryle maxima
AACACAAAACCATTGGATATTTTTCTCACACCAACCAAAAAAAAAAACTTTAAAAAAACCCCAAAAAAAAAAAAAGGAAAGGAAAGCCCGGAAAAAAAAAAAAAAAAAAAAAAACCAAACCAAAACGTATGTGGCTATTTTTACTGTGCTTCTAGGAAAAAGGACCAATCTTTTTGGCCACAGCCAAGGGCTGTCGAGGAGAAACAGCTGCATTCACAGAAGTACCTTGAATGGAAAAGAAATAACCAAAGTGTAGGAAGAAAATAGAGGTCACCACTACGAGAATAAAACACTTGAGCGGATCCAAACTTTGCAATGTCAAGCTTCCCCACCAAAAGCCATAGCAATAAGTGATTTCAGTGTCAGAACCCAAATCCATAGGAGTTTAAACCTTGTACAAACACTATGGCTTGCATTGGGCAATTTCTCAGTCATTGCTTTTCAATTACGATGAAAAAACTTTCTGGTGACAAAAATACTTGCTGAGCTTCTTCTTGAAGTTTATATGTTGTATCTCTCAACTGTCCTGGGACTGAAAACTCATCCAAATGAGAAGCAGTAAACCATGGGTTTGGTACTAATAAACAAATTGCTGCTTTTCCAACCACTGCCTGCTTTTGGTTTTTTTTGAAAGTCCGATATATGCTTTTTGTGCCCTGAGTACATGGATGAACACATTTAACACTGCTGATGGGCAGAGAAAACAATCTGAGAAAAATCCTGGGTGAAACATAGACCAGAATCCTCTGAAGATTTATAGGCTGTGTTTATACCATCTTTACTCTGATAAATCTCAATTAGAGGTCAGTCTCCAGAGGGAAAACCTAGCAAATTGTCCATCCCCATTTATCTCCACACCATGACTGCCCCACCAGCACCAGCATTGCTCTGTCATCAGCCTGGGAGCAGATCTCAAGCACCAATGTCATCTCCTAAGTATCCCAGCTGCTCTCCTACCCACTGCAACCACTTGGGTCTCCTATTTTTCTCCTCTCCCAGTAGATGCAAAGATAACACCATGAAAAACGCTGCTGCTGCCAGTGCTACAGATGCCCAGATCTCTGGAGAGCTCTGCAAAACAACTATTGCTGTTAGTAAATATCCTACAAAATATACACTTTGGGTAAAAAATGCCTTCGCTATTCCAATCTATCTCAAAAGGAAAGCCATTTCTCTTTCTTGCTCATTCACCATTGTTCTCTCTGCCACATAAAGAGGTGCTACAGGGGAAAAAAAAAACACAATAAAGATCCCTCTATAGAGAAGCAGAACAAATTCCTTCCTTGCTGCAAAGATTTATAAAAGAAAAGTACCTGCACATAGTATTTTAAATATTGTATCATCTTTACAACACAAGGATCATCATCATTTAAAGATAAGCGTGGTCTGGGTAAGGAAGCATCACTCAACATCTGAACACGAATGATTTGAATTTAACAGATAATTGAGTTTGTAAGTCGAGTTTTAAAGTAGCTGGGTCTTCAGGGCTGAGGATCTAAACTTAGGAATTAGAATTCCTTTTTTACATATAAACACCATTCCCTCTCTAAGCACATGCTTGAGGCAGCTCCACAGCTGCTTTGCAACTCTGAACTCAACACTTTTAAGGCATAACTTATCTTTCCAAAATTAGCTCATGCAACTCTTCATTCAGGGGCTAAAGACAAAAACAGCAATAAAATATCAAATGAAGGACTTAGGGTCTACTCTTGGCTTTGGTACTTTGCTACTGCAACGCTTTAGTTTCTTGCACCCCACAGCACTGGTTTTTTTTGCATGGCTGCCCACCCTTGGCAAGTTTTGGGGACACTGTGTGACATGTAGGCATTCAGCCGCAGCCTCCATTTGCTCATCTGAGAGGGAGAAACCTGACAGCAGCCTGAGGCCAGGCATGAGATCCTGCAGGACTCAGCTAATGCTGCTGTGACAGGGAGGAGTCCTCAGCAGCAGCCTGTAGCATCATCATTGCTGTTTCTGAGAAACTATCAGAACCCCGAAGCAGCAAGTGAATTCCTCCCACACACAAAGTCAAACCTTGCCAAAAGTTTACAAATTCTGCAGCCATATTACACAAAATTATTTATAGTCTTGAAGTCATAGGTGTTCCACCATATAATTAGATACTTCATTTTGTAATTAAGTATAAGTTACTTTGTCACAGAACATGTGAGAAATTCACAGAATACTCCCCCAGAGCTTATAAAAAGAATATAAATGTCACATTTTTATGTAGAAAGAGGAGACTGGCATGGGGGAAGGGGGCTGTTAGAAGGTTCTTAAATTCATCTAGTTTGATACAGTTTATTATTAGAGACAGATAAAATTTAAGCTACTTTGGTAGACTACTTGCTGTCTGAATTGAAGGGATGATCATACATGACAACATTTAAATCAGGTTCATGTACCTGAATCAATGAATGACATTCAGAAAACCTGCTCATGGAACCATATAAGACAAATATGTGAACATTTGTTTCAAGTAGAGACACTTACCACCAAATTAATTGCTTTTCTTTTTTAGTAGCTAGAGAATAGTTACTATCCTGTACAGCCATATAAAGTCAATTCTTCCGAAGTTGCTAAGACCTTGCTGCTGTAGTATCTAAAGCATTTCAAAGCCTTCAGTCCTCCTGTCTTCCTAGCAAACCTAAAAGCTTTGGAAAATCTCATTGTCTAGGACAGAAAAGGAAACAGAACTCCCTATCCATCAGAAAATAACAGAATTTTGAAGCACATGCAACTCCAAATCAATGCCAAGACAAAAGATTTTTTTTTTTTTCCCCTATTTCTTGGGTTTGGAAGAAAAGGATCCAAAAAATATCAATTTAATGAGAATCAATACAGACTTGCATCCTCAGAGCATCCTCAGAAGAATTTCTGGGTGGGCAGATTCAACTGAAAAGACAACTTCTGGATTCACTGAAAAAAAAACCAATCCAAAGCATCCTCTGATCCCGAAGAAAAAAACTAAGGTTTTTTTTTTTTTTTTCTTTCAGAAAGTCATTCCCACTACAAACTAACAACCACCCTGGTTACTGTGATCCTGGGGCAGAAAGAGAAGATGGCTTAGATTTACAGAGGGACTCCTTAGGTTTTGATCACATCATTTTAAGTCTCTGGGAATAAACCTCGCAATCAAAGTGCTGACTTGAACATTATACTTCTTAGAATCAAATTGTAAGAGCCAGCACACCAGACATGACTCAGAACTACACCAAGCACCCGAAAACATGAGACTTGTCTGAAGTCCCAGCCCTTTCCTCTTGGGTTTGGCCCTGAATGCCAGCCCTGGTGCAGATGCTACTACAAATCCCCATGATGCTATTATAAAGCACCTTGAAAGTTGCTCCTGGGCTTCCACACTTCAGTCACGTATTTGACAATCACTAAGTCACGTCACATCTTTTCCCTGGCAAGGCTGGTGGACTTCAGAATGCACTTCACAGGGTGATTTTCATGCAAAACACACAACTGTTCCCTGGGAATCAGGACTTTGATTTTCTCTGGAGCATCCATGTGAGCATCCAGCAGTGAGCCATTAAAGCAGATTTAGTCTCATTTACCTTTTTTCTTGCACAGGAGCTCCCACTGCAGTTACCTTAACACAGAGGGCAGGACAGCATGCTTTCCTCTGAGGACCATGGGAACACTAAAACCAGAAAAAATGGTGCAGAAATTCACAGCACTAAATTAGATCTGAAGTAAAATACTGTTGGCCAGTCCCCTCTGCTGTGCACTGCAGCCAGAGATTCCCCCAGACCAGAAAAAAGAAAGAAATTCTTTTTTCACTGTCACTTTGGTATCTGTCAAGACAACCTGTACCTCTTCAATTTTATTCACAGACTTAGAAGTCGCTTTTTGTTAATTCACTTTCAAACACTGCACTGAATTTACATCAGAAGATATTACAGCTTCACTTAATGTGTTTTCCTCTTTTGTAGCTGCATGTTTTCAAGTTGTCTGGTTTTTCCCTCCAAAAGGACCCCACAGTGGCAAATCCAATCAAGTTTCAGTACTGCAATCAAGTTTTATTGTTGTTGTGATTCCAGGTTGTTCCCAGGTGCAAAGCCATTACTGCACCCTCCTTCTAACACCGCATCGCAAGATATTCTTTTAATCATTAAGAGCAGAGTGATTTGGTTTGTTTCTTTGATAATGCCATATAATGGGAGAACACTGGGAGCTCCTGCTCCTCCATTAAGCTTCTCAAACATCACAGGTATCTGGCCAATTCACTTGCTCATTGTTTGGAAAGGCACAAAATTTCACCTTCATTTTAACGTTTTCTTTCCGAGCCTTGTGACTTATTAAAACTGCTGCTAGCAGGCGGACAGCTGTGAATGTCAAACCAGCTTCCCCTCTGCCAATTTGCTGCCCGCTAAGAAGCCTGTAAGGTGATTTGATACACATATTCATGGTTTCAGATTAGTTCTTAATGCAAGGCTTTACACTTTACACTCTCAGCTGCAAAGGCAGAAAGGTCCAAGAGTTCATGGCTTTTCCAACTGTTGCATTTTTTTTCCTCTTTGTCAGGCTTAAATGTAATTAAATCCTCTTGATTCTAAGAGTGCTCAGATCCAACACAGACCCCCAGGTCTGCCCACCCGCACCCCCTCTGCCAGAGGAAGACTGCAGGAAAATGCATAATCCTGAAGACTGAATTTTGTGCAGCTAAAGAGGAAAGGCCAAGTAACAACCCTGGCTCCTTGTGCTTGTCCTGTAAACAGGCTGGTAGCCAAGAGACAGGCGCTAGCTCTCGGCACCCTTCCATGCTTGTCCGTGATGATAAAAGACTCACGTGTTTCCAGCCAGCCCAGCAAACACCTCCAGGTTGGAGCTATCAATCAACACCAGCTCAATTTCTGCACTGTGATTTCAGAGAAAACTGAAGAGCCCTAAACCATCAGGGCCAGCTTTAGTAATTATTTTCTCTTTTGCTTTTACATCCATGATAAAATGAGTTTGTGTGAAGCAACCTAAACCATAGCTCAGGCTTGAGCTTTTTTAAGATGTGCCTTCCAATTGGATCAGCTCAAAAATAAGCACCCAGAAGACGAGAAAGGCTCTTAATTGTTCTACAAAGTAAGGATATTCAGACTTTCCAAGCAGCTATTTTCTATTTTCCCTGCTACATAAATGCTAACTCATTCATATACAACCTTTCTCTCCTTCAAATTAACACTTGTGTATAAATGGAAAAAGAGTTCAAAAACTGCAATGCTGCTGTTAGAGTGTGAGAAGACTTTACTAAGAGCAATTTTTTATGTAAGTCTCTGGAGTGCCTAGCAACTCCAATGAGGAACAAGCCCATATTATGCTCAGTTTTACAATAACATAGGGAAAAAAGCCTTGTTGCTGCCTCACAGACTTGTTGCCTAGTATTTTTTCTTTTTTATTCCCCCGTGTATGCTCAGCACCATACTGCTGCTGTCTGGGATGATAGTTTTAGCCACTCCTACAGAAGAGAAGTTAGTAGGGAAAAAAAATTGCTTTTAAAGTTACTAGCAACTACCAGTAACAACTACTTGCTGATGAAAACCACAGTTTTTCTGCCTTTTTTTGAAGCTAGTAGTAGTTTTCAGAATGCCTAGTAATCATATAAGCAAAGAAAGCTCGAACAAAACTATTCTTTCGAGACAAAAGTTAGTTGAAATTATTGCATCAAAAGTTTGTTTATAATGAAGTTATCAAGTGCTCACAGTCCCATTTCCCAAAAGTCTGTAAAATGACCAAGAACATACTTCATCATTAAACTTACAGCACAAAGCTGTATCCTGCAGCAAAATTAAATTTGGCTTAAATCAGTTTATTTCTCCACACCTTACATTTTTGCAGTCTGAAACATTCATTGTGTGCCTCATTTTATAATCAGTGCCATCAGCTGAAGCTTTCATAAGTCACATGGTATTTAGTCCATGGTGGGGATTATTTACTTCAAATATTTTAAGCAGAAATAAGCCATGATTCAAACTGCATGAACGAAGAGTACAGAGTGAGATGGAACAAGCTAACAATAATAAAAAAACCTCACCTTCCATTTCCCTGAAGTGCCTTCTTCCTTCCTTTAAATAGTTCCCAAAGACTGCATGTGATGGTGTCACCATTTTTATCTATCTCTTTCAGAATCACATTAAAAACCATAACTGTGCACCCGAAGTAATTTTTTAGATGCTTAGTAAATGCCTGTGGGACAATAACCTGCTGGCTCAGGTTTTGGCACCAAACATGAGCATCAGAAATGTTGTTTCAGGCAAGCATTGCATGAATGTTGCTGCTTTCTGGGAAATTCAAGAATGCATATAAGATTTCACTGCTGAGCATGCAGCTTTTTCACACCTACCTTTTTCATGTAAACTTCTACGATACAGGGAATGATTCTGGTGCACAGATAAGAGATGGGGAAAATTCAATCTTAACATGCCAAGAACCCAAGAAGTACCAGTTCTAGCTCTGATAGATTGACAGACTACGGAAGTATTAAAGAAAAGATTTTCCCTTTTTTTTTCTTTTTAAAAAAAAAGTGCATTCTGCTTCTACAACGTTGAAAAGACAGGATGGCACTAGGAACAAATGTCTGCTCCCATTCCTATTTTGGATCAGGATCCTCTCTGCAGGAGTTCAAAACAACCTGGAATTAACTCAAAGTCTGTCTGAAAATCAAAGGGAGCTTTTACACCAGTTCTGGTACATGCTGGATCAGCTCATTGGCTCCCGAAGTACAACTGTAAAGATGAAGAGCATCCAAACACTAACTTATAGTTTGATTGATTCATAAACAGGTTTTACTGTGTGCTCCAAAAATGTTTATAGTGCCTTTTACTTCTTTATCTGGATTTTCATTTATCTTGACACACTTAATTTTCTGCCTGAAAAGCAGAGCAGCAATGACTGAATCAACAGCTGCACTTCACTGATAAGGGATCAATTAATAAATTGTGAGGGCTGTTGCTGTTTATGTTTTGCTAACTAAACCTCTGTGGCCACGAAGCAGTTCTGGCCCTGTTAGCTCCAACTAGCCATAGCAATACTTCATACCATACATTTATGGAGTATATTTTACCTCTTTAATTCTGATGCAGAATTTGAAAAAGAAAGAAAGAAAGAAAAGTTTTGTGTTTGCTGATGCTCTTCATTATTTCAGTATGGCCCAATAAATATCAACTATTCCAACTTCTATTCAACCAGTAAATGACCACTGAAAAACATCATAAACATCTTCACGGTACGTGCAACTGCAGGCTGGGGAGTTGTCTTCTCCTTTCATGACAAGACACATGCTATGAGTATATACCAGACAACAACATGTACTCAACTTGTGACTAATCTCAGCACTATCATAGGTTGCCAAAAAACCCTGCAGTTGTAGAGAAACAGTCTTTTTCTAAGCTAACCTGCAGATCCTCTTCCTGAAGCTTTCTGAAGCCCGTTCAATATCCTGGTGAAGGGTGAAAAGGCTTCAGGATCTTTTTTATTGTAGCATCTGCCAGAGGCCATCAGGGAGCTGTTATGATGCCTGAAGACAGACAGAACAGTCCAGATCCACACGACAGGAAAAGGGATGCAGATGCAAACCCACGGCATGCTGAACAATTTCACCTTATTCTATGGCCAGGTGACCTGCCTAGTGGAAGAGGTCGCCAGTGGTGTTACCCAGGGCTCAGTTTTGGGGACAGTCTTGTTCAGTATCTTTATCAATGATCTTGATGAGGGGATTGAGTGCCTCTTCAGCAAGTTTGAAGATGACACCAAATTGGGTGGGAGTGTCAATGTCAATCTGCTTAAGGATAGGGAGGCTCTGCAGAGGGATCTGGACAGGTTGAATGAATGGCCTGAGGCCAACTGTAGGATGTTTAACAAGGCCAAGCGCTGGGTCCTGCATTTCAGTCACAACAACCACAGACAATGCTACAGGCTTGGGGAAGAGTTCCTGGAAAGCTGCCCAGCAGAAAAGGACCTGGGGGTGCTGGTCAACATCCAGATGAATATGAGCCAGCAGTGTACCCAGGTGGCCAAGAAGGCCAACGGCATCCTGGCCTGGATCAGAAACAAGGATGCCAGCAGGAGAAGGGAAGTGATGGTGCCTCGGTGCTGGTGAGGCCACACCTTGAGTACTGGGTTCACTTCCAGGCCCCTCACTACAAGAAAGACATTGAGTTGCTGGAGCAAGTTCAAAGAAGGGCAACCAAGCTGCTGAAGGGTCTGGATTTTTGTTGCTGTTTGAGTTATTTGGGGCTTTTTTGTGTGGTTTTGTTTGGTTTGGGGGTCTTCCCATTTGTTTTGGGCATTTGTGTTTGTTTCTTTCTTTGGTTTGATTTGGGTGTTTGGGGTTTTAATGGTTGTTTTGTTGTTGTTGACAGTTGGACACTGTGATCTTAGAGGTCTTTTCCAACCATGACAATTCTGTGATATACCTCTCTTAGTAATGAAGGGAAACCCTGTAAATAGGGTAAACAACATGTTACCACCACTTTTTTTAGAAGCAGGATAAAATTTAAATAAGAATGAACAGACAAACTTGATAGGTTGGTTTCTACTAACACCACAACCAGTTGCACTCATTTTTATCTCTTACAAATGGACCACTATTGCAGCATGGATTATGGCTGTGCCATGGGATGCTTAGCCATAATATATCCCACTGCTCCTTCCTCAAACAGATGTTGCTCCACTTCAGTGGAAGAGATCCAGATGAATATGGCCAGCTTGAATGTATATTTACCAAATTATTGCCAGATCCCCAAGATTTTCAAACAGAAATCTATACAGGCAAAACACAGTAACTCCTTTTCATGGCTTCTCTGGCATAGCTGAAGACTGGAAAAGCAGAGGAGACGTAACAAAGGATTTTATGATCTTTTTGCTTGAAAATGTCTGCTCCTCAGAAAGTATTTGCCAGTTTTGACAACGATAGGATTTACTTTACCTTACCTACATGATAACTGCCAGTAAGAGGGGTGCTGTAACTGGCAGCTGTGAGGCTTACTGCCTTCTCTTGACCTCTCTATTTGTTCTCTTTAGAGACCGGTAATCTTCTTCAGTTTTTAGGAGGGAAAGCATTCTGTGGGCCCAAGGCAGAGGGACTCTATCTCATGCTTGAGCTGGAGTCAGAGCCTATGCTCCTGTGTCAGTGAGCCCTTTAAGTGCCTCTTACAAAAAACCAAAAACAACAATAAAAAAATGTTGGGGTACTGCATCTCCAGCAGCCACATGGCTAAGGCAAGCTGCACAGCCCTCAAGAAAGAGATCATCAGAAATACAACTAACAGCCACCTTAGCAAACAGCCCTGAATTGCAAAAGCAAGGGGTCTCTCAAGAGCATCCTTTCTGCAACTGGTCAGAAACAGGAATTGGAAGAGCTGTGGCAGCTCCTTGCTGTGCACACGGATATTGGTGAGGGTAAGGGAGCTGCAGGGCACCTGTTAGCACAGTGCCCAATGGCGTGTGCCTCCATACACCACAGGCATGTTCAAATTAGACCAGCACAGAAGAGAAGCAAATGTGATGTCAACCAACAGCTAAAGCCCGACAGCCCAATTCTGTCAGGAGCTGAGAGCAAAGGTGCGAGTTGAGTCCAGTAATTTAATGCACAAAGAGTTCATCTGATTTTTCAACCCATTCTGAAGACCTAAATCTGTCTTCGGCACCACCACTGGCACGAAGCTCACTTTTCCCAAGAAGTTGTGTTGTTTCAACTAGTAAAAGTGCTCTCTAGCGTTTGACAAATTACTTCTGGCACATGTGTCATCAAACTCCAGGCCAAGAACTAATTGGATGGGGCAGTCAAAAGCACACTTCACAAAAACTTCTATTGTTGCATTATAGTCATTTTGATTCACAGTTGCTTAAACTGTCTCACAAAGGACAGCAAAAAGCTTTTAGAAGTGAAAAATTCCTGACATAGCTAACAGATACAAAGAGAAGTGATGAAAACTAATGGCAGCTCAGAAGAAAATGGCAACAATATTAAGTTGAATAAGATATTTACTTTGTAAAAAAACAGCAGCCCTGTGCAACACATTTTCCCTCTCATCTGCCTTAAGACCAGGCAATATAGAGCCTAATTAAAAGCATCACCAAGGCATCCAGGCCATGAAGTTCTCTTGTATGCTGCTTCTATGTATTCAGTGAAAATACTAAGTCAGAAAATGCCTTGCCTGACTTCATTGGTGCTGCTTTTAATTTTAGATTTCTGCACAAACTTCCTGTGCTTTGTGTACGTGCAGAGGCCTTCTGGCTGTACAGTGAAGTGCAAACTGATGGACATGTCTCCTAGCAACATTAGTTCCATTTTATACTTCCCAGGGAAAGAAATGTTGATTATTGTTTTACCTTCTTATGATCATTTGTGTTACGGGGATGAAGATAAGGAACAGAGCAGCAGTGCACCCTAAAACTAAAAAGAGTATGGAAGTTGAGCAATCCATGCAGTCTTTTTAAAAGATGATTTCTAACTAAAGCCTTTCTCTCGGTGTTCACACTTCTTTCCTGCAGTAACATCCCTCCCTTGCAGGAGAACAGCAGCTGTACAAAAGGACACTGTGTGTGCTGCCACCCTTGATAAGGAGAGCTGGCATTGAGCGCCAGACTAAAACTGGCTCCATGCTGGTACAGACACATCCTCCAGCAGAAACACAGCACATGTTCCTGGGCTAGCTGGAAGCAAGGGCAGGAGATGGGCCTGGGCGTCGCAGAATCATGGAATCGTTTTTGTTGGAAGACACCTTTAAGATCGTCAAGTCCAACCGTTCACCCAGCATTACCAGGTCACCACTAAACCATGTCCCTCAGCACCACATCTACACAGCTTTTAAATCCCTCCAGGGATGGGGACTCCACTACTGCCCTGGACAGCCTGGGCCAGGCCTCGATAGCCCTTCTGGGAAAGAATTTTTCCTTATGTCCAACCTAAACCTCCCCTGGTGCAACTTGAAGCCGTTTCCTCTTGTCCTACCACTTGTCAAGGATTAGAGAAAGGCTTCTGGCTTCTAGGTTACTTCTGTGCACCCTCCTTCAGAGTGATCCCCTCCAGGGAGGGACTAAGGGTAGCATAAAGCCTTTTAAGCTGGTGATACACCCTGGCATCACATTTGCTAATGTAAGAACTTAAGAGCCTCAAATTAAGGGACACCACCCATGGCAACAAAAATCATACGTCTGAAAGCCAGACACTGATACATGACACCAGGCACCCAGAAGCCAAAAGGTGACTGAGGGGACGGATGGGAGACATCACACTTCCTGTGCATTTCTGTCAGAGCCAGTTTGCCTTGTTTCCTGATTTGCTGCATCCTTTCCCCTGCATCCAGAGAATTTTCAGTCCAGCAGCAGGGCTGAAACTAAGACCAAGTCAGTCACACACTGTCTTCAGGTGTGCACAGAGAAGGTAAATGGGACTAGAGAAAAAGAAAATCCACACCTGTACTACTAGAGGCTTTTGGAGATGGGTGCTGTCTACCCATTCCTAACTCCAAGAGTTATTCAGCATCTCTATGAGCAGTCAACAGTCACTTCACACACACAGAATCTCATACAGGATGTCAGGGGTTGGAAGGGACCTTGGAGATCTTCGAGTCCAAGACCCCGCCAGAGCAGGACCATACAATCCAGCACAGGTCACACAGGAACACAGCCAGGTGGGTTTTGAAAGTCTCCAGAGAAGGAGACTCCACAGCCTCTCTGGGGAGCCCGTTCCAGTGCTCTGTCACCCTCACAGTAAAGAAGTTCCTCCTCATGTTGAGGTGGAACTTCCTGTGCTCCAGCTTACATCCATTCCCCTTGTCCTATCACAGGGCACGAGTGAGAAGAGGCTGTCCCTCTCCTCCTGACACTCAGCCCTCAGATATTGATAACCATTTATCAAATCCCCAACACTTCTGTGTTCCAAAATGAGGAAAAAGCCTTACTGAAGGCAAGTCGAATGGCCTAAGCCTTTAAATTTTGGAAATATGAAAATGATGCCCATAAAGAAACTGTTGTCCTTGAACGACAGCAGAAAACAAGACTTTTTCAGTTCCACTTTCAAGGAGAGGAGAAATCACCTGAAAATGAAAAAAATACTCCCTATGAATGTAGTTTGTTTCAAAATCTTTTATACCAAAATCTTATAACATACGTGCACACACTCACAGGTACCTGGGTAAGGAGCTGTCAACATCAGGTCAACATCCCCTCTGGCTCATACATCTTCTTTAAGACACAGGAAAGCCTCCTTCACTCCAAGAGACAAGACTGGTGAGAGATGCTGCTGTGAGCCCTCCTGACTTAAGATACAGTTTGTGATAGTGATTCTCCTGAAGTCTCTATGTATCTGGATTCTGTAAGAACTCCAACTGACTCCTTTTCCTAGATACATTTCTCACCTTTGTGCCTTCAGAGGAAAAAGTGCAAACAGAGGAATGCTGGAGTAGCCAGAGCATGTCACACCACAGCTCAGCCTGGTTACCAGTCTTGTGCCTCAGAGCAGACTGAGCATAAAAAGGTGGTAAGCATTCAGCAGTAACTCCTTGTTACACTCTTTCTGCCTCTAGCTCTTTATGGCTCAAGAATTTCCTAAGGGAAAATCAGCATCTTTAGGTTAAATAAGAAATGATCCATAGAAGGGCAGAAACCAGAAGGCATCAACAGCTCTTTCTTTTAAACAACCTGCCCAAGCTGGGTGTAGATCTCTCAGGTATTTGAGTGACAGTCAGGTGGGAAGGGAAAAACTGCAGCCGAGGCCTTGCTTCAGTGAATGAGGTCCCCACTAGCATGACAAGCAGTGTGATGCAAAGAGCAGATGCGACATGGACATAAGCAGAAAGCTCCACCACTACTGTTTATTCCTCATAACACAGACAAACGCTCTTCTGCCTGTGATTATCTCAGCCTAGGATGCTGGAGAGGGTAATATACAGCTCTTCCACAGACTCTACAAATGTCTCAGATTAAAAATCTGTATTTTGCATTATACAAGCAGATACTGATATCAAAGGGGAGAGAAATATTAAAACTTTCTAGTGAGATCTAATATTCATTTCTAACAGACAACAGGGAAAAAAAACCCCACTACTTCAAAATGCTGAAGAGAGGTGAAAGTTCCTTCAATGGTTGCATTAAATGCCAATCCTTAGATAAGATGAAAATTAACTGCCAGGATCCAATAGCTTTTAGGTACCTAAATTTTCAACTCAGTGCTCTGCAAGACATCTGTGAATTATTACAGGAACCTGACAAAAGGCCCGCAGGTGAAGGTACCTCTCCTGGTAAATCTCTGGTGAAAGCCAGGACACCTTTCCAACAGCTTTTGGGTGACCCTGAGCCTTGTGTTGGGGTGTTGGCAAAAAGACGGCGTCTGGTACAGAGGGCTGCTGCTCCTTGAGGTGTGGGATGCCTCAGTGTCTCACAGCAATCTCAAACCACCACAAGACTGGACAAAGGGCTAGGCAAAAATAAAACTTCTTTGTAACAACTGAATAAAGGCAAGATAATTTCAGTTAGTTAAACGAAAAACAAAATTAAATAAAGCCCAGGTTTGAATCTATCTGAACTCCCAGCAGGTTTTTCCTCTGTAATTGGGCTGCAGCAACCACACAACTACCCCAGTCCTGTGGCCAGCTACCTAGCTTTTTACATAACCTTATCTAGAGCTTTGCCCTTCTTCAAGGTAACACTAGAGACACCCATGAAATCAAACAAACCTTTCACCCCTTTCTCTCCTCCCTGCATTACTTGATCCTTAAGTTAATTACATCTATTTTAATACTACCCTGCTCCTGCTCATTCTGGCAGCAGCATCTTGTAGACATGGTGGGGCAACGCCATAACCTGACTGATGGTAACGGAGAAGGGATTAAGAAAGGTGTAACTCAAAGAAACCACCAGCCAGTGGTGCTCCACTGGGCAAAACCTAAGTCTCAGAATAGCAGTTTTTTTCAAAGAACTGAAAATATATTTGATACCAATCCACGGAGTGGTAAAAGGAGGGGTCAATACTGTCCATCAAAGAGCAGCTATAGGTCTCAGCTGAAATGAGCTATGACAGCAAACAGCCACATGTTAAATAAACTCTGTGGGAAGGAGGAGGAACAAAAGACTCATAATTTGAGGAGGGCTGAGTGGTACCATGGAAATGGTGTTTATCAATGCAAACTTAGATACACACAAGAAAAATATGAGGACAGTAGCTGCTGGCTTGCTTTGGTCACTAAAGTGAAAGATGGTACTAACAGCCAAGCTTCAAGAGTGCCACAAAATACTGATGGAAATCCTCAGCATTTACAGGCAAATTTGGTTGTTTCAGACATGGTGCTTCCGACCCTCTTTGAAAGTTTGTTTTGATGTCAGAAATTGAGCTATTTCAGCATCAACAGTGAAATAAAGGTGACAAGATGAAAAAACCCAGTGGTAGTGTGACTGGGCTCCAAACCACCTCTGTAGCATGTCCTTAGCAGCATTTGTTTGTTGCACCCAGGCATGGCTGAATCAAAGCAAAAAAACTCTGCTATGTCCTTTCAGTGTGGAAAGTAATAATAATATTGTTATATTTATTTCAGGGATTTCATCCTATAAATTTTCTACACAAAAAAAAAAAAAACCAACCAAACCAAACTTCTGCATCTCTGCCACTCAAATGCCTTTTTGGATTAAATGCAGCTACATTTTTGTACAGAACTAGATTACTCAGAGCAGGACATGGAGTATGCTGTAGCCCCAGGTAGAGCATTTCACTCTAAACAGGAGCTTTGACAATGTAGGAAGTGCTACTCCAGTGAGATTTCCAATCACAGGATTTCCACTGTGACATCATCTGTCCAACTTACTGCCAAACCCCTCTTCAAATTATAAATGCTCATAAATGTTTGCCAGTATTCAACAGGACACATTTGATTCAGCAGTTTTATTTGCACGTTTGTCACACTATTAATCTGCAAAATAATCTCTTCTGAATACAGAGAGAGAAAGTTTACGGCATCTGCTCATCACCAGGGCTGAGACAACCCAGAATGTCCCAGTTTATCTTTTCTGAAGGCACAAATAACTACATGTTTTGCTGGCATGCTCTTCTGGGCACAAATAGCTTAATCACTTTTTTCTAACAAAGCGGGAGAGGCTAGGTTGGGTTTTTCCCCCCAGTACTATTTGCTTTAAGTTGTTTCTCACACACAAAATGTTTCTGTCAGGGGGGTTTCTTTTTTTAAAAAAAATTAAAAATTACCCAGAGGAAACATTCTGGCAATTAAAAAACCAAACAAACCAAAAAAAAACCCCAAACAAACATTTAATCAGTTATTTAGTAATGCCCCAGTGATTTGTGCCTGACACTAATTGTTGGGTTTGGTACCAGCCTTCCCCCAGCCACATTTGCTCACGTCACCATCTGACCCTCACTCTGATGGACCATTTCTCCCCTTCCTTTCTCAACAACCAATTCTATCCCCTCCAAACCTCTCAGTACATCATTACCTCCACCATACTGTCAGTCAAATCTATGTCATTTTATAACATTATTCTACTTGTGAACAGAAAATGGACGCAACTCCTCATGCCCCTTTCCCCACGGCATTTCCTCACAGACAGAACTATTTATGAGCCCAGCAGCCAGGCCAGCACCTCCTGGGTGCTGCTGAGATGTGCTCAGTTTTCTTTTGCAACTTCCACATATCAGCAGCCCCTTTTACCAGGCTGACTGACAGCACATTTACATTTAGAATGTGATTCAATTCTGCATGCAAAAAAAATATAATAAAGTGTGCAACTTAATGCTCACTGTGAATTTAAAGTGGTTGCTTGTGTCAGCCACAAACTGAAGTATTTAAATTAAATGCAGTATTTCCCTACATAATGCTATCCATATGCTAATGGAAAGAGATTATGTCTTGTATAAGATTTATCAAAGTAAACTCAATTCATTTCAGGAAGTTTCTCAGTGTTGCCTATCCAGAGTCATACATTCTGCCAAATCTGCATTGTATCACCTAAAATCTCCTAGATACTGAACACCCTTGTGGCAATTACCAGAAATGATAACTCTTGAATCTTACTGATTCAAACCGACTTATAATTCCAGCTTGCTGTTCAAATAAAACATTTGGAAACAATAAAGTTCCCTGATGCCATTTTAATTATCCCATTTCTAATTCTGTGCTCAAATGAGACACTCTGTAACAATAAAATGTCTTCAAAATTGATATAAAACACGGTTAGGGTCAATCTACAAGGGCAATAAGAGTAGATAAAAAACAAATTTATATTTTGCATCTTGTAACAATAGCAAAATATTCCGAGAACGCTGACACAGATGTCAACACTGATCAAAAATATAGTACAAGGCATACTGAGCTGAGTTGTTCTATGGCTACTTCTGGTGAAGTATATGCCACATCATATGTGCATTCAAGGGCTAAAATACATTCTAAATATCATAAACATTCACATTTGTATCTGCTGCAGATTTACCAGGGGAGAATACAGGTGAGCAAGTGAACTGCAGCCGCTCCCTAAAGCGTCCCTCTGGCAACACTACATTGTTCCCCTCCCTGTTCTTACTCACAACACAGCTAAGGTAACTGAAAGTAAGGCAGAATGCCACCATCACACCTTCATATCAGAATGTTACCTTCCAAATTTAAACACATTTCTTGAGCTCTGAATGGTTACAGGAGAGACCACAAGGCAATGCTTATCTTCATATCTTTAATATCAACCAGTCTGGGGAATTCTTCCTACTGAACATCCACCAAAGCTTTACCCTACCTGGTCAGCCTATACCACCACCACTAGACTTTTGGTGGCATTTCCTCCACCACACAGGCAAATAAGTCAGTCTTACTTTTAAGCAGTTAAAACCTATTTTAGTTTTAACCTATTAATTAAAGAACACCAACGTCAATAAAATCCATTTGTATTTATAGTTTAGACTTTTTTTTAAAGAAAGCTGGTGTTTTTTTAGTTTAAGTCATATGAGGGAGTTAGAACAACAAGACTCAGGAAAAACAGAGTAATGAGTAATACAATGCCAGGCTTGTACCACATTCATGACTGTTCAGTCCCAAAGGACATTCACACCCCAATGTCTACACCACTGTGGTTATGATCTCTGTAACACTCCTCCGGTAAATGCCCTCAACACCTCCTCTCTGGGCCTAGACAGAAAATTATTTATCCCAAACAAGTTACAGAGCCTTATAAAGTCACACTGGGCCTAAGGTTTAGCTTCAGGTAAGTGCACTTGAACTCAGGCATCCAATGCACACTGTGTCTTTACGGTCACCATGCATTCTTCCAGCCAGTGCAGTCACCGGTGCCCAGAGACCATCTAAATATGACAGGCTAGTTGAGGTGGCATCCAGCTGCCCCTATGTGGATACCCAGCACCAATCTAGAAGCCTGAGGTTAGTCCCTGGGACTCCAGCTAGAGGTCCAAAGAGACACAGCTTCTCCCCAAATCCCCTCGCACCTACCAGCCACGTGCAGATACTGCGGATTCGGCGCGTGTCCCAAACAGCACCAGACAGCTGTGTTGATGCAACCAAAGTCAACCCCTTTGGCACCTATTTTGGGATGAGCCCATCTGCTTTGCAGGTCTGTTCTCTCCAGTGGGAGCTAAGACACTTGACTCTCAAGTAGACAATGTGAAATCTGGGGTGTTCCCTGAGGTGTCTCCCTTGGGGTCATCACAGAGAGAGGCCCTGACATGTCCTTGACAAGCAGAACTGTGTGAACAAGACCCAGAAGCTTTCTGTGTAGACAGGCTGCCAGATGAACAGCCTAAAAAACAGAATAATATTTTTTCTTGAAGTTCTAAATGTGTTTTTCTCAGTCTCATTCTCTGAACAGGTTGAAACAGATGACAATATCCCCCTCAGCTACTACCCTCAAAAATGAGATCACCCTTAGAGACATGGCATTGCCATTTTCAGAACAAGTTCTGATTAAAGGGTGAGAGTGTGATCCACAGAAGAAAACAGATTTTCTAGCACACAGCCGTAGGCAACTACAACTATTTGAGGCTCCATTTACAGCAGAATGGAGAGTGCAACTTTTGTATGCTGTTAGTATATCCACTAGTGATCATTAAAACTGATTAATGCTCCTCATTCAACAGCAAAAGAAAACACAGTCCTGCAAGGCTGTCACATCCAAGAGGAAGATACATTTCACAAAACATCTGGTGCCCAGCACTGCAAAGCATTCTGCAACACCTCATGCAAAGGGCAGAGAATCTCCTACAGAAGCATTTTGTATACTGAAAGCTGGATCATGAGACAACTACATACTTGTAAAGTAATTTTTTAATAGGTACCTCATTACCAAAATGCTGCACAGCTAGGTTTTGCTTTCCAGTCCAATATGGATCAATTCCTACTGTTCCTTTTACCTGCAATTTCTCCCTCCACCTTATATAGAAAATAAAGCAAAATGGTCTCTCTGTTCTTGCTTATTCATCCTACAGTGCAATGCAATGCACCTATTTCCAGTCTCAGGTTTTATTCTCTAGTGTCAGGCAATTCAGTACTTCATGTCAATTACAGATAGAATTATACTTGAGCATGTTGGAAACATGTAATTTCCTTCCCATATTAGTCCAGTGGGAAGGAAATCCTGCACTTGATTCACATGTGTATGTGTGAAGCCAAGGTCTCCCAGCGTCCTGGAAATCCAAATGACTGTTAAAAGTACTGGCTTTTACATTTGCATTCCTGTCATAGTTAAAAAGGCAGAACTCACCGAGTCCCATTGCATACCTTCCTTGAGAAAACCAGGCAAACTGTTTCTGCCTGAAATTCTTCCCGAGAGCACAGCAGGTTAGAAATTCATATCTAGACACCTTCTGCACCTGAACTAACCCTTTACTGAAGTACAGTTTTGAGTCTTCTTCTCAAGAGACTCACAAGGCGTATTCTTCAGAATTAAAGCTCCATTTCCTATACTATATGCTAAAGAAAAACAGTTCCCAGACAGTTTTCCAAACAGAAAAGAGGTCCCACCATTTCTTCTTTGGATTTATAGCACCTGCAGTATTTGCTGTGCAGAGGAACATAGCACATACAGCATTTCTAGCACTAATATTGAACAAAACTACCAAAATGCACATGCCCTGGAGTTTTGCTTGTAGGCTTCCCCATCATTCCCAACTCTGGTGCAGGTTATATGCAGTACTCATAGAGATACAATGGGTGTGTGTAAAGTTTATACATCCCCACGCAGTGTTTGTAGGGAACAGTTACTGCTTTTCTAGGTGCTATGGTAGGTCCATAAAACCACTGCAGCAGACCAGGTGTTATCTCCGCAGAGGACTGCTCTGGAAAGCAAAGTTACAAACTTTTGCCTTTAACCTCAAGTAGCGGGTACATGGAGATGTAAATCCCACAGTGGATTTATGTCCATAAGACTATTTTCAAGACATATTTTTATACCCTTACAGTGTGATTTCCTCAGTTCTTAGAGAATGCTTGATATGGCCACCCAGGCTGTCTACCCACAAGAAAAAACCCTTTGTGTAGGTTGATAAGAAATAAGGGTTTGAGCATGTCTAGTTATTGCAGTATCATGCTTGTTTCTCGATGCTCAGAGGCTCTTCTGGATAATATGTTTGAAAGTGCCAAAAGAAGCTACTCATATGCTTGAATTTCTGCCCAAGGATCAAGGCTTTGCCATGTCAGCTACAGGAAGAACGCAGTTACAAAGACAAAGGTAAAAAAAAAAAATCTTAAGGAAAATGAAGGAGCAAACTAATATAATTGGAATCCTTTGCTGAGATGCACAAATGTATAGTTGTGTGTGTCCCCCACTCAGCACCTGTTCACACTGGGCCCAGAGCAGCTCGAAAGGCGCACGGTCACAACCTGCGGGTTTCTGTCCTTCACAGAGGCAATTCTGCTGCATTTCCCTCTCAGTCCTGAGCAGGGAAGCACCCTCTGTCCCCACTCCTTCCCTGCTACACCATGCGTTTCAGTCAATTATAGGTCTGCCTAGGTAATAAAGCGGGTGCTCTTTGCACTCTCTCTGCTGCACTTCACCACTGAAATACCAATATTTGTGTTGTCCCTTCAATTTAGCAGTATATCGTGGCTGCTTTAATAGGAACTATCAAGCATTACAGCTCAAGCATGGAAACTCAGCATTGCTTAATTTGAAGTCAGCAGTTCCCAAGCCTTCTAGCTCAGCAGTTATCTGGTGGGGGCTTCATTTTTTAAAAAATGTGTTTTGACAAAACCTGTCAAAGAACAGTACACAAGCTTTATGGGTAATCTTATTCTGACCACAGTAGATATAGCTTATAACTACATATCCAATACCATCATACTGAGACAGCATAGACTGAAGTCACTGCTGGAGAACAGAGCATGTGCAGATGCCCAGCTGCTTCAGTGAGCAGGATCAGCATTGAAATAAATGTGTGGAATGACCAAATTTTCATCCTTCTGAATGAATTTTTCATCAATCTGAATAAACCTCAAGCTTTATTCAGAATTACTGTATGTATAAAAAGATATACATATAAATGCTGAAGAGCTAGCAGCCAGAGAACATAAGCTATTTATTGGAAGGGCATGATGCATATTTGGCAGCTTCAATAATTTTCAATATATTTAAGGAATTATCAGTTACTCCCACATGACCTTGAGTCCAAGAGAAACACTGCAGTGCTGAAGACTGTATACGGGGCAGTTTGGACAGAATTATTCTTTCAAACATTGCTAAAGAAAATAGCAGGCCATAAAGTGTTCTAGGAACTGAGAAAGGTTGTGCAATTCCCTATTAGCAGCAACCAGACCATGCAGCCATCTGCTGGGAACAGCAGTCAAACTGCCAACTTGAATGTATCCCAAGTTCCATTAGGAGCAAGTAGCAGTAGCACCTGGTTTTTGACTGTTTTTGTGTAGATCTACTCACTTTTGTGCTTCTGATTTCTGCGCTGGTTTTCTTTAGATGGTCACATGCTACAAGAAAGCTGTATTCCCACCTTCCACCAAGACCACAGTCCTCTGCTTTGACAGGAGGGATCTTAAATATCTTTTAGTTGTTGTCTCCTCCTTAACAACAAAAAAAACCCCAAACAAAAGTTAACATTCCAGCCTCACAAAGGAGCCAAGAACTGCTGAGCAGTGCTCAGAGGACTTCCAGGGCCTGCTATGTGTGCAGATCCTGAAGGGGAGAGCTGGGATGTGTTTGTTGGAGGTAGCAGATTAGGCAAAGAAGGGAGGAAAGACACAGACTGTATAATCAGTCTTCCAGAGGCCTTGTTGCCAGTGATTCTATTTGAACATTGAAGGATTAGCTCTCATCTGCTGACTGCACACTGCAAACCATCAAGCCAGGAAAAGCAATTTGCTTTTTGTGACTGAATGAAACTCCTCAACTTAACAAGCAGTAAAACAAAACGTATGAGCAAACAGAAAGGTGGTAAATGCTGTTTGAACTGCAGTCTCCAGGTTCCTGGCAAGAGCTGTCCTGTTTCCCAGACAGTGCCAGACAAACAACTTCCCACACAGAAGCACTGTGACTTTCTAAAGACATTTCTTTCTTTGAATTGCTCCAGAAAAAAAACATTTAAGGGGAAGAGAAAAATGCAGAAACAGTTAACTTAGCAGATTTTGTTTTTCAGACTGATTGTTCCCGTGGGTGTGCACATCTGAAAAAAAACCAAAACACCAAGGTGCACACGCAGGGGGTTTTTTGGAGTTAACAGGAACACAACCCCCTCTACTGCCTCTACTGGTTCTCAAAGGATGGAGCTAACAGAGCCATATTGCAGCACTTCTTTGAAGTTTCAGCATCCAGAAATGCAATCTAATAAAAGATGCTAAAAGAAACAATGCGTCCCCTGCATACATTTACAGGTCTGTACTGTTATCTGAAGGATTAGCTCAAGTAATAAGACAATCTGAGGGGATATGTCGCTCTTTTCCTCCTAGCCATGTTCTCCAGGTAGTAATTTGTCCCTGAGGTGGTTTAACATACCAGCAGATGCAAAGAACTGGCAATCAGTTTTGAAAAGCATTGCTTTTATTTCTGAATTTAAAACTGTCTGTCCAGCTTAGGCTGTCTTTTCCTCAAAGCCAATACCAGTTTGCTGGATACACTGCATGACCTCTTCTCTCAAGTCTTGTCTCACTTAACAACTTCTCATCACTTTGGAACATCACAGCTACCACTCTCATACATCTTCAACCAGGTGTCATCCACCTACAGCACGGTGGGGGTCTGTAACTCAAGAGGAAGTTTTGATCCGGCTCAGGTACAAAAAGTTTCTGGAGAGTACTTTACCACTGAAAGGTAACCACTGCCTCCTAGCGAACTTTGTTGCTTTAAGATGCTTATATTGGCATGACACCAGAGCAAAGCTATTCAAATTGCAAGAAGGCAGCTTCTCAACTCATTTGCTACTGATAAACTACATATCCTACCACAACTGATCTTGTTAAGCTAAGCAAAGTTATTCTACTGAATGGCAGAGTGATGTGAGTTAATTCACTTTCCAGCTAGGAAGGCAATTGGCACCCAAGGTGCTTAATGATCATCTCAATCTGCCACCTTGCCTTCTCCACATTGCAAGGGCTCAAACTGGAGACTCTGTGTCTCCTGATTGGGAGCAAGCCCAAAGAGCGGTAAGAGCTAGGAGTACAGAATGCTCTGCACTTGTTATTTCAGACTCAATCTTGTCCTCTGGACTGAATGTCCCCTCCCTCACACCCGTTTTTCAGGCCACCTCCCCTGTTCAAACCCCCACATCCACCCAGGGTTGCAGCATACTGGTGTATGTTTTCTCCAAAAGCAATTCAGACCACGGCCAACAAAACCTCTCCCTGAACCAAGCCACTGCTTGTTATATGGGTAGGAAGAAGGGGATTTTCCTCAGCACTGCACCACCACTCTGAACCAAAACATTTGCTTACACCCAGCCACAGACAAGCAGCTTTAGCCAGTACTCAAATGAAGCACTGCAGCAAGTTTCCTTCGTGCAAGGCCCTGGTTCTCCAAACCATGGACAGTGGGATGCTACTAATTTCCTGTTTATTTATTAATTTATTGTTTTTTAATGAAGTATAATGCACAGAATTGAGAAGACTATTACCCTTACACACAGCTTCCAAGCTTTTAGTACTACAGTCATGACACACAGAGATTTCCTCTTTTGGATTACGTACGCTTGTAGCACGCTACTACTGGAAAACCACTGCATCTGTGCTTTTGTTTGTCAGCATCTGTGCAAAAAAACAAAAAGTCCTGTTCTGCTGCATTCCCAATGTAATTTTACTTTCCTCCAACATCTCATCATTTAAAAAGGAAGATTAGTAACATCATAAAACATAGGACCCTCAACATAAAACATTCAAAATCGAAAAATCAAAGCTTGAAAATGAAAAGTTGGACAGAACAACTTTCTAGCCATGTTATTAAAAAAAAACAAAAAAAAAAAAGCTACTAAGAAGAAATCTCCTGTCATGCAAGAGTCACACTGGCTTTGCAGCCTGTCACCGTAACAGCTCGCCTTAGTCACACCACACATCACAGGCTTGCTAGTAGCTGGGCAGGAAGCCTAAATGAAAAAAACCCCAAGCTACCTGAGGAAAGGTGTATTGTTTATTTTTTCTTAGCCATATCTTTTCAGCTATTTCAGCCCCACACATCAGATCACTATAGCCACAACAGCTTTTATATTTAAATATTTGAATACTTAACTCTTTATTTCCCTCTGACTATACAACTACCTACTTTAGTCAATGACAAATACTCCATCTGTGGGAGTTTTGCCCGACTCTTCCCCACACCCCTCCCTTATTCTCCCAAAGAATAATAATTAGTAGCTTGCCCTAAAATTTGGTGGGGTGGCATGGGCATGGCCTCTGTTCCTCCCTGTGTGCAGATAGGTGCTTTAATTACCCCCCAGGCCTGACCTACAGCATATATAAATTCCTGCTGTAAAGAGGCCATGCCACTTCAGTAATAAATTAATACTCCTTTACTTAAGGCTAAGTAGGAACCACTCTGTAAGTATCCAGGTGACTGAAATCACGCTGGCAGCTCAGAGGCTCTGTGCATGGGGACTGGGGTCTACATCTGCGTCTACATCTCCTTCAAGGGTTTCAGGGGCAATAAGGGGCAAACAATTGTGTCGGGGTATTCAGGCATTTCTTTTGTTTGGGATTCTGGCACATAGTGAATTTGACAAGAGCACCTCAATGGTTGCCATTTGGGTGTCAGACAAGCTCTTGTTCCCTGCACGCCTGGTGTCAGGGTCTTATGAAATTTCCAAGCTCAGCCATTAAGAGGCTCCTCAAAGAATGCTCAGCTCTGTGCTGGCAGGCAACAAGATCAAACTTAAATGACAAAAATTCTCATTTCACAGGAAATTCACAGGTAGCCTATTTCAACTCATCCTTTTGATTAGTTACAGCAGAAGCTGCATTTGAGAATAATGTGTGACACCCATTCAAGACTGTCTCCTTTTTTATTTTAGATATTTAGATATTAGCATTTCTAATTTTAGATATAATCAAACAAGTTTAGAATTGGGTTTTCTAACACCTACCCAAATACAGACTAAAGCCACCTATATCTCTGTGTGTCTGTATTTATACGTGCACACAGTGTAACTATCGTTAGAATAGATTGAGATGTCTCCAGTTAAAGAGAAAAGATGCCGTAATATAATACAGTAAATTAAATAAAGTCTTCTCAGAGAGACAGAAGGCACTGATCAGCTCTGAAGATTGCATTTAGTACCTGTCAAAGATAATGAGGTAGCAGACACACACAAAGGTCATCAGATGTCTGAAACACTGGCTCTGTTCTCTCGCCTCCGAATAAAAGATGCATGTTCACTTGATTTTTCCAGGGAAGATATTCTTGCTGGTGAAGTTAATTGGTAGTGCCTGGAGTTTGTTTTCTCTATTGACACAGTAACAGATACTAATGGACTCAGTGCTCAGGCATGCCAAGGATTAAAATCAGCCTTTAGTAGCTTTAATCTGTAGCAACTTTCAAACTTTGCTGGACACTATGCCATGTAATTTTCTAAGAATTTAAGCAAATGTCAGAAGTGAACTATGTCCTTCCTTTCAATACTTCATCTTTATATACAATTGGTATGATTAAGTGCGATTGCTTTTACAACGTATAGACAGGCAACAGTTAAGATTTACAGAAATTAGAGTCAGAGCTGACAAATCGGAAAAGAAAATTATCTTCCCTTCTCTCCCCCCCAGTTCAGCTGGGCTTGAGCAGTTTCAGCTCTGCTTGGTGCAGACACTGAATTTACAGCTTTGTGCTCCTTAGGGAACCTCCTGTGTCCTAAGGACTTCCCAATAACACATTAAACCAACTTTGAGGCTATCCTATTTACAAGCCCCAGGGGAAAAACATTATTTAAGTTCAGATATTCTACAGTCATCTTTTCCAGCTCAGCCCTATGGAGAAAACTTTATGTCTGAGGAAATCGTGACAGCAATTGAAAACACTGGTCTCAATGTTTTGATGTGTGGACCCATGGATACTGCCTTCCAGGAGGAGCTTGCTCAGCTCTGCCATTCCATGCAAGCCAGTAGCTGTTATTTTATTTGCTACCAGCCACGCATACTTCAACCAATTATTTGGCAGCAGCACTGATTTCAGCACCTCTCCTCAACTGGCTGAGTGCTTCAAGGATTATTGGGAAAAGGAGTGATGGGAAGAGAGCCAAGCTCATAGGACTATCTCATTTTGACCTTTTTCCTACATGAAAAATTTATTAGCATAAGAAACTTAATTATTTCATAGAATCATAGACTGGTTTGGCTTAGAAAGGACCTTTAAAGATCATCTAGTGCAACACTCCTGCAGGGAGCAGGGACAGCTGCAACTAGAGCAGGTTGCTCAGAGCCATGTCCAACTGCACCTGGAATGTTGCCAGGGATGAGGCATCAAACACCTCTCTGGGCAACCTGGGCCAGGGTCTCACAACCCTCAGTGTGAAAATTTTCTTCCTTCTCTCCAGTCTAAATCTCCCCTCTTTTAGTTCAAAACTGTCACCCCTTGTCCTGTCTAAACAGGCTCTGCTAAAATGTCTGTCCCTGTCTTTCTGACAGGCCCCTTTAAGTACTGGAAGGCTGTAATATGGTATCCTCAGTGCTTTCATTTGAGAAAGGAAGAAAAAAAGAGAGCACAAGAATCAAAAAGGTGGCTGAAAAATGATGATGAACTCATCTCCCTTCTTCATGATGCCAGGCTGTGTGACACGATGAGTTTGGGCAGTTCAGCTTTGTTATTTGCAATGCTAAATCTATCCATTTTCCTCAATGGTTAAGTTACACATTAAAATTACTTCTGGCCTGAAAATTGCTACTGCGAGGCAGGCAGAAGGGATGGTTTTGCACTGCCTTTACACAGGCACATGGAAGAGAGAGGAGATGAAAAAAATACATTTTGATAGTCTACCTAAATACACAGCATAGCTCTTCTAAAACCAAACTCCTTCACTCTCCATCTCTACAAGTCCCCAGAACCTGCCACAAGCCAGCCCCAACTCCCAACCTCACCCAGAAGCAAAGGGTGATCAGGCAGAGGTGCGAGTGACTGGGATGCCAGATTCCTCCTATGTTTGCAATTTTCCTTTAGGAATTGCCCTCTGAGATTAGTTCATTACTCCAGAGTAAGGAGGTTCTGGTTTGGTTTTCCCAAAATTCTTTAACACTGGATACCCAAACAGAACATGTTATTCTGTGGCCTGATTACAACTATCTTATGCTTCCAATACAAGTAATACCACTTAAGAGTGTCCCTAAAACTGTTCTCCTTCAGAATGCCATACCGCAGATAATCCTGGCCAACTGGAACTGTGGAATAGAAACTCACTTGCACTTGAGATTTACTTTCTTTTATACTAATGGGACTTCACAGTATGAGGTAGCACACAGTTTTGGGGGATGGGCACAAAATATTTTCAAAGGTCAGAAGCAGGAGGACAGCCAATGAGGACCAAGTCAGTGCTGTGGGAAGCTGGCCTTCTTTCAAACTGAGAAGATGCACCCAGGTGCTGTCCTAGCTCAGAACTTCAGATGCTGCATTACTGCTTTTCATGCTGGAAGGAAGCAAGGGCCAGGTATTGGAGCAAGGTTTAAACAGAAGAAAATTACAAAAAGGGAGTAAAATACTCTTTAAGGAACACTTACCTGACTTAATGGCTTAAGGAAGAGCAGTGTCCAGGTGACTGTCTCTATTTCTAAACTCCCGTGCACACTGACCTAACTGTGAATGCAGGCAGTCATGTAGAAACCAACACTTCACAAATTAGCTTCAGTAATGCTGTTTTTCAGGTAATACAGAAAGGAAAAAAAAAAAATCCAATTTGTGCAGATGGTAAATCCTCAGCTTAAATTAAAAGATGGTCCTTTATTATCCAAGGTTTAAATTGAGGCATTAAATGTGCAGATTTAATAAGCTCCCCCACAATTTTACTACCACACCACTTCCACTGGGGAAGAGCAAAGTTGGCAAGGGGGGTGAGGAGGATGGAATTTGAAAGCAAATAGACAACTTTCTTTTTTTTTTTTTCCTGAGTGCAGAAGATAATATTCCTGCTGTAGGCCATTTAGCAGCCAAACTACTGACCATGTCATTCCTATCTGAAAGGACTCAATTCCTTCACATGCAAATGACTCTATAGTTTGCCTAGACAAGATGAAGCTACAGAACATCAGGATATTACAGATATATGTACCATTCAACAATCCTTACTTGCTCTTACTAGGGAAATGTTCTTTTCTAGCCATTCCTATCAGAAAATAGCCACAGAACACACACACAACAGCTACCACAAAGCAAAGACATTTTAAGCTTGAAAAGAAGGAAGCAGAAGCTCAAATCACTCATTACCTTCTAAGGGGTATACCATTTGGCCCAGCTCTCAAGTAATATTTTTCCAATGCCACATTTAGGGAGTCTGTTGCTTCTATTTTCTTGATTGCAGGTGATTGGTAGTCTAAAACACCATACCACATTTATAGTCTGGGAGGGAGCGGGGAAAAGCATGATGTTTTGGCCATACTGGCATTTACTGATGGTTGACCTCTAATTCTGCAGCACGAGTATTTAATAGGGGCAACACCACTCAGTTGAGAGACTTAGGACCTAAGTGTCTCAGTTGAGAGAATCAGGACGTGACCCAAGTTAGATGGATCATGCGTGACTCCTGTCTTTAGAGACTTACCTGAGAAGAGCTGGAATTGTTACTCTCATGTTCTTTCTGACATTTTAGAAGGACAGAACAATTTCACATCTGAACTGCCTGAAATACTCCTAAAAATGTACACACACACCTACTTTGACTACTGTAGAGATGTCTCAGTTAAATGCATGAATTTCATTAGGATAAAAATGACTCCAAGTTTCAGAGACGTCACCTATGCCATCAGACATTAAACCAAGTCAGAAGAGGCAGAACTCTGGTGAGGAACTGCTTCCCATCCTGGCAGACCTCCCTGTCTCCTTTGGCTCTATGGAGCCTAATATTTCCTCTGTGTTTTGTTTTAAATGATTCAGGTGATTTACACAGATTAAAAAAAAAAAGACCATTGTCTTTCTTCCAAGCCTCAATAACCTGCTGCAACTGAATGTTTGTTCATACTGAAACTTTGGAAGAAATTCAGCCATCACAAGCAACAACAGCAGGAAAGTAGTCACCCAAACAGCAAAGAAAAATGTCAAATTCTTCATGCTACCACCAGGTGATTCAATTAGGACACCTGTCTACAATGATAGATGAAGACTTAAATGTCTCTGTAGTCCCATAGTCAAGCTAAGGATATGCCAGAAAAATTTGAGGGAGGTTTATGGGATGGATTTAAAGCAGCAAAATGACTTGCAGTGTTACTGCTTGAAACATGGTTAATTCATTCTGGAGGTGTCAGTACTTCTGGAGAAGGCAACAAAAAAGTGAGAAATGTTACAGACGTTAAACAAGTTCATCTAGAGGGTAGCAGTTCATTATAACCAAAGCTCTTTGTGTTTTTCAAGATCTTATAGTAAATGTGAGGTTTTGAAATTAAAATTCACTGAGAATGGTAACTGTGTATAATGCTCCAGCATATAGCCTAAGATTTGATAAAGGGTCTTCTTCATAAAAAGCTTGTTCCAAAGTTTTCTTAAGAAATTCATAACAAAACCTTTAAAAGAAACTCTTCACACAAAAATATCTTGTTCTGGAGGCCCGATATGAATAATGAAATGAGAAGTACACAATAGATGTCTGGAAAAGAAAAAAAAAAAAAAAGAAAAAAAAAAAGAAGATCTCTTATTGTTTAAAATATAGGTGCTTAGCACTCTCTCTTCACCCACCACATTATCCATCTGCTTTCTGTTTGAGAGTGTGCAGGAAAATACCCAAAGCAGAAATCCATCTAGCTCATTTCTGGGGACTACTGGCATGACATTCCTTTTACTGTTTCAGCTGAGATATTCAAGGCTCCATGTATATGTTATTCAGCAGCAAAATTCTTCTTTATTCCCGAGGCTTCAGGAATAGAATAACTGATTGGGACAGCACTGCATATTTATGTAGAGAAGAATAATTGCGTTCACAATTGAGCCATCAAGGCTGTAACTCACAGGAGGGTTTCTGGCTTACTCCATAAACCATGATAATATTGGTTGCATTGTTTATTATTGCTAGGAAAGCTTCAGGAGTGCATTGAGCTTAGCATGGCAAAGCACTGTATCCTCAACCCTCCCAGAAGCTGCTTGTGCAAAGCCCCAACAATTGCTGGCAGTACATGCTCCACCTGCCAGGCACTCACATGTGGTCAAAAATAGCTAAAAAAGTATACTTTGAGGCTTAAGTGAGCATACAAGACATTATGCTGTGTCTAGTCACTGCCTGCTGCTTGACAAAAAAAAGCTATAGTCACACATGTAAAAATATTTAAGTTGATAAATAGCACTGAAGTCGCAGGTTGCAAGCAGCAGCAGTGGCCACCCATATCAAAGGTATTCAAAGAGCACACACTGACTCCAGCAGCCCAAAACAAGCCCTGGATTCCCCTCTATAGACATTTCATCGCTCCTTTGTATGCCATAACCCACAGAAAAATGAGGGTGTCTTCACCAAAAATCTCCCATCGATATTTTTCAATTGGTTAATCACTTTTTTCCATACTCTAGGTATATACTCAAGATCCTTAGCTGTACAATGTAAGCTCTTCACACTACTACTTGGGAAACTTCACTCTTGTGTAGACCATTGTTTGATGGACTTCAAGCATCCTGTACTCTAATTCATGAGAAATGCTCTCAAACTCACCAGCATTTCATATAAACAGCCACTTTATTAGGTCTTACACCTTTTGGGCCCTTTTTTAGTGTGTACCTGGTGCTATATTTGGCCGTGCTTTAGATATATGCATGATAACTTGTCCTTCCCCTCTGTTTGCACACCTCTTGGCGAGCAGTACACCATGTGCCCAGTTACAGCGTTCCACATTTGTCTTCACTTGCCCTTTTAGCTCACTGCCTATTTCAACTTAGTGAGATAAATTGCATCAGTTAAAGGACACAGCCTTTTATCAAAAGGGAGAATAGGCAGAAGCCGACAGCAAGGAAAGCATTTGTCTGTATGTCCAGACACAGAAAGCTCAGACGTTTAGCATGGGAATTCTTACAAATGTGTTTTCTTACATGTAGGTAAACCTACAAGCTTACCTTTCCCTATGTACAACATAATAATGTAGAACCACCTGGATGAAGGGAGGACAGAGTTTAGAAAGACAGACATTTTTCCTTAAATCATTCAACTTGGACAGCAACTCAACAGATGCAACATGACTTAACCACAGTAGGCTCCTAGAGGCTAAACACACAGGCAGGGCTTTCCCACTTCCCCCAGCACCTTCTAAATTTTTAAACTGGAAATGTTTGAGATGGAACATAGCATCTTCTGCAGCACAGGGCTGTGTATTCAGCTGTCGAGCACCACTTCCCTGCTGCAATCAATCATCAGCCTATATTGAGCCAGGCTACCAGCAATGCCAGGAGTCAGGGAGCAAATGAGAAGCAGAGACTGATTTCACACTCCGCCAAAAGGAAGGTATTTCAGCCAGACCACAAAGTTAATGATCGCTGATGAAGCCTGGCAAAAGGCAAACAACTTGATAACTTGACAGTTTGACGGCAGAATCAGACAGGATATTCTAAAGTCTGAGCCATGTTCACGTGGTGTAAATCATTCCTGCCTGAGTTCTCTCTTACTTAATTAGCCATTTTGCAGGAACAAGGAGTCACTGCAGAATGTGTGCCACAGACAGAATGCGCAACTCCATCCACCTAAAAATAGATACAGAAAAGACGAGAGATGCAGAAAGAGCAAAACAAACTCCTTTCTCTCTCACAGACAAACTTACCTGGGAAGATGGACTGACATCCTCCCAAAGAGAAGCCTTCAATCTAAAATGCCTTCTTAAACAGCTCTTTAAGCAGTAAAAAATGATATGACATGGTATCTTAATGTCTAAATAGGTGCTTATCCATGAATACTAAACCAGTAGTTACAGGCAAAAAGGACATGGGTTTTTACAGTCACATTTCTGCCAGTCCATTCTGGAAAACATGGAACGCAACTAGTTTGCCCAAGTTCAGCTATTCAGTGAAAACACTCTGTGTACAGGGAGGAGGAACAGCAGCAAGTTACAATTTATATCAAGTATAGGACTCTACATAAATTTAAGTCGTTCTCTACCGTACTAGATGAATCTCTAATTTGAATTGGTACAAGATACTCTACAACAAATTCTTTAAGACTAAGACTAGCTACGCAAAATATACCAGAGGGTTTGGCAAACACAGCAGAGAGCTTTAAGTTGTTACTAGTACAATCTAATGTAACTAAAAAAGCAAACTGAAAAGAGATAGCTGTGTACAAGAAGCTAATGTAAAAAAATGTCAGATTACAAATAAGACATAATATTGTTATTAAACATAGAATAGTAATAGAGGTGCTTGAACAAAGCAAGGTTTTAACACTCTGACTTTTTAGCCAAACCAGATACAAGGAAAGCAGGAAGAACATTTATTTTAGGCAAAACTACTCAAGAGGCCTTTATCTTGCTTTCTTTGGAGCTAATCCTCCCAATAAAAAACAACAGACATGATGCTTTCACAGAGACTAGGCTCATTTATCCTTCCTTGAGATACAAGCATCAAAAAATCACCATTAAAACCTTGATTAGAATCCATGGCAACAGGCTGAGCCCTGAAGAGCACAATGCCACTGCTAAAAGCTGGAAAATTGAGAGCAGCACACACACAAGAGCTTCTCAGCAAACACTAGGCAAGGTAGGAATAACACTGTCCAAAACTAAACCTATTTTTTCTCTACAAACCTCAACCTCAAAGAAACTGAATTTACTTAGGCATTTCTTCATCCAAGAGGCTGCATCCAAAGCTCCTTCCTGTGCCCCATCATTTTATTTTACTTTTTTACTGTCTGCTTTTCCCCAGGTTGGTGCTCGGACAGCATGAGCTGCATAGGCAATATGCACAGTGAATTCCTACTTAGTAAAGCTTGAATGAAGCCAAATGTTACACAAGCACAAATTTCAGTCTGGGCACTCAAAACCAGTGTGAGCCTTTGGAGTGTCACAAATACCTATCCAAGCAGACCACAAAACCCAGCACTCTAAACCACTGACATCCTTTAGAAACTTACAGCACTGTCATTCTTATTTCCACAGCCTTAGTTCCTAATGAGAGGTCAGGTAGTTTCTAGTCAGAGCCTGTGACTACATTAAAAAAGATATTAAAAATTACTGCGTAATGAGGTAACATGCAAAAACAATCTCCAAAGTAAAAGAGTCTAGGAAGTTTTTGTGGGCTGTATTTTAAGAAAGCTGATGAGACAAATCCCCTCAAGCTCACCCGTCAATGGATTTCAGTGTTCTGATAAACAGACAGAACGTGGGAAGCCACAGCAATTTATAAGTCCTCTAATACAGGTATCATTTGGATCGGTGTGTGCCAAAGGTCAGCTTTTCCAGGTTGATTTGCTCTTCACTATACGGATACAGATAAGTTAATTTGTTTATATGGAACCACTGTTACTCATGACACACTCACAAACACAAACATTTGTTTGCCTACCACAACTCAGTAGATCGCAGTGTATGGATAACATGAAGCACCCTCTTCTCAACAGGTCCCTCCATTTCTAGAGCCACCAATATACCCAGGACTCGGAGAAGCACTCTATGACTGCTTGCAAAATGTTTTGTTCAGCTGCTGGTAAATCTGCACTGTCCCCAAGATCTGAGGTGTTCTCTCTGCCTTCATAATTCCCCATCCTTGTTTCAGACTTTGCTGTATCATTTTGTTACCCCATATGCCCAGGACTGAGAGCAATTGTTGCTCCTTTACATGAAAAAGGATTTCTGACAAATAATTTTTTTTTAAAAAAAGAGTCTTCTCTCCTTCCTATACTCTTCTAAAAAAACCCAGATCTGTAGAACATGTAAAAATAATAGCCTGCTTCTGCCAAGGAGGAACTTTAAGAAAATACATATTTCTCTTCTGCACTGAATTTTTAAAGCTCAATATACACAATAAAATAGTACTCTTCTGCCCATTACCCCCCTGATGGGATCACAGATGGCTTGAACTCTTTAGTCAACTCTAAAGAAATCATCCAGTTATGACAACTGCTGCATTTGTTCAGCTTCTCACTTGGGGGGGGGGGGAGAGCAAGAGTGAGTGACCATGGGAGAGGGGAAGAGAGGGAGAAAGCACCCTGTGCAGCTCCAGTTACTAATGCTAAATGCAGCCATGGCTACATTATTCTTGACAGAATTTCTGAGATACATGCTCTCTTCATGTAAACACATCAGCTTCTTTCATTATTCCTCTAAAATTTTTCCTAATAATTTTTTAAAATTATGCCAGCCACCTTGGACACAGAAACACATTAGTCACTGACTTGTGACAACAGCCTTGTGGGGTATGGTTCTTTCCATTTATGGGTTGTGAGGTTTGTTGTGGGTCAGGTCATTATTGTCACATCACCCTCCAGTCCTTTTTTGTAGCTTGTTTTTAATACGGAAGCTTCAGCGTTTTACATCCATTTTTTAAGATGTGAGTTTAACCTTCATCAACATGGGCCAGTTCAGTTGGCTTAACACACGATAGAAAGCTGTCAATACTAGCACAGGGCAAGAGTCAAGAAGCACCCACCGCTGGTCATTCTCTCCTGAAGTGGCAGGTAAATTCCTGCACCGGGAAGGGAGAAGCAGGCTTTTTTCAGAAAGGACAAAAGACATCAGCCACAGGTTGAAGTGAGGAGAATTCTGATCAGGTATTAGGACACATTTCTTCATTAATTACTTAAACAGTGTCTAGATAGGTGTCCAGAGAGGCTGTGGGATCTCCACACTTGGAGAGACTCAAAAATTACAGGACATGACTCTGAGCTACTTAATCTAACAGAGAAGTTAGCCCCACATGAAGGATGAGGTGAGACAAAATAATTATCTAATCTCCTTCACAACCTGAATTATTCTAGTATTCGGCAATTCTAGCAAAAGGAATCCACTTCCTTAAAGTCACTCCTGTGACTTTATCTCTAGAGCTGCAACTCTACAAAAATACAGTGAACTGACAACAAACTTCAGCAAGACAGAAGAGGTCTCACTGTTTGAAAAATCTGAGCTTTGACATATAACTTGTTTAATCAGACTCTGATAATAAAGAACATGTCATATGAACTTGCAATTTTTGACAATGTTGTAATGGTTAGAGACCACGGTACATGGGGAATTCTTTCTCACGTGCTACTGATAATGGTTAACATTTCTATGCAATTTAGTCCCTTGAGGAACTTCCATTAATAAATTCATGTCTAGTTATAAGGATACAGTTAATTTTTAGAGGCTGACAAATCTACATTCAAGATTGGTCACCATTTCTTGTCTTAAAAACTACAGAATTGCTACAAATACAAGTAATTTATTTTATGGACTTTGCCTTTCCTTCCTCCTTATCAGCACACAGAGGGCATTGGGTTTCACTGCCTCTGGGACAAAAAAAAAAAAAAAAAAAAAAGGAAACAAAAAAAGGGAAGTGGACCTTAGGAGACCAGAAGATATTTTCCTGAGCCTGACTTACCTTCCACAGCCAAACCAATACTAAAAGTCCCTAAAAATAGTTTCTTGCATTTACAAGGAAAGGAGGTTTTCTGCTAAGACAGTTCTATGTCAACAACAGGAGTCAACAACAGGCAGGTCCCAATGGTTTTCTTCTTCAGCAGTGCTACCAAGACTCCACACGTGTAGGCAGGAGATGCAACTCCAAGGGATACCTTCCTATAGTAACGTACTCCTTCATGAGGCATCACAGTGAAACCTTTCCTCTGGGACTTAAGAGTTTGTGCCATCTCTTCAGAGTGTTGAAAACATTCCTTTCCCAATCACTTTTACACAAATCCTTCATCATTCAGGGTTGAAGGCTACAAACTAACTATACTGGAAACTAGTCATGATGGGAGGGAAGAGCTGCACACCTTTAGGCACAGTAGGGAGCGAGCATTCCCTCCCTGCAATCCCATACACTTACTCAGCAGGTGACACAACTGGAGAGACACAAAAGCAAACAAAGAAGAAAATTATTTCCAATTTTTTTTTTTTTTTTAAACTTGGAAAGCTCTTTAAAGCTGCCACTGACATAAATAAGGACCTGTAGCTTTTCAAAAAGCATTTCAGTTGTGCATATAGCAAAAGATGTATGGGGAAGATTTAGAGCACAGAAGAAAATAAAACAATATACAGGAAGCTGTAACTAAGGCGTAGCTTCCCACTGATGTCAAAACAACAGCACAATAGACCATCACAAAAGACTTATGAGGAAAGGGAGAAAAATAACAGTAGTCTTCATCAAAACTCTACTTAGAAAACTCCAGAAAGTTGCTATGCCTATTAAAATCAGACATAGGAATCAAAACCTTTTCACATACTTCCAGTACAGGAGCAGCAGGTTTATGAATGTCAAACTATCCTACCAACTCTATCTTCCAGACCCAAAGTCACAGAATCACAGAACGTTAGGGGTTGGAAGGGACCTCGAAAGATCATCCAATCCAACCCCCCTGCCAGAGCAGGACCACCTAGATCAAATCACATAGGAACGTGTCCAGGCAGGTTTTGAATGTCTCCAGAGAAGTCCCTAACAAGCTCTTAGATTTAAGACACACTTTTAATTAAATGAGTGTGGTTTTCTCCTAAGGTACACTACCTCCTACTTTTTTATTTTTTTAGGTACACATATCTCATTTTACCATTAATCACGAATCCAAAAAATTAATGTAATATTCCAAAACAATTTATTTTTTTACACAGCCTTTTCCTGGGGACACAGCGTAAAGCTACTAGCTATTTGAGAAAAAAAGACATGAAGCTTCCCTACAAATGCCTGAAGCATTTGAGAATGTTTTGAGAAACAGAAAATACATGTGCATACGTAAAAGCAAATGACCACATCCCCTTGAACAGTGAATCTTATCTACAGGCACAAATATTGTTTGCTGGGCTGGCAAAAGGCAACACTATGCCTGAGAATGAGCCCACCAGGAATCCGGAATACTGGGAAGTACAGAGCAGATGCTCCTGCTCTCTTTTCAGGCTGTTACTGAGCTTCATACTATCCAGGTTTTATTTATTATCAGTGAAGTTTAACTTTCCCATGCAATAGAGGAGTGCAGCCAGTCCCCAAAGAACAACCCAACAGCTTTTCAGATACTTCATGCAGGCTGAAAACAAGAACAGAGGATCAGCATCAGAGCTCAAAATGAAGCTGTTCTCTAGCTTGACAACTGTAAAATGACATAAGCAAGGGTGGGGGGTTTTCTTTGTTTGGTTTGGTTTGGTTTTTGTTAGTCATTACTAACAACTAATGAATTTACTAACTGATAAAGCTCTAAGAAAAGAGCATCAAACAGAGATGGCATTTTTGTTACCGACCTTAATTTTGTATTTCCTGACCTTGAGCGCCACAGCCCCTTCTGTCGCATTCAGGCTATTCTGCATGGCCATACATCCTATAGATTAGATCAAAGTGAGGCTGAAAAAAATCTGTGTTAAACTTGGGTCAAGACTTCGTCTGGGGAAAACAAAACCAGAATCAAAGCAGCACACACCTTCACCCTCCCATTCAGTAGCTAGCACACTTAGGCTGGCTGTAGAAGACTTGAATTTCCTGTCTTTTTCTGCCCAAAATGGCAGAAGAAGGGCTTAGCCATGTGCAGATCAACACTTCTGCTGATACATGGTTAAGCACTGCATAATTTAACATTTGCTACCACTGAGAGGGAAGCCTGCAAAGACCAGAGAGCTGGCTGTAGCATCCTTCTTGCTGTCTGTATGTGCAAGTAAAGCCCTGTCACGCATACCACTCCAAGGGGCCTTGGCTGAGGGACACACCTGGTGACAGGGAAGTTCACCTGAAAAGTAGGACTTTGATTCATGTCTCCACCTGAACTCCAGCCATTACAAGACTTTCACCTTCAGAGGAACAGTCAATCATGAAGAAAACTGACAGACAAATATGCCCTTAGGAAGTAGTTGGGCCCAGAGCCTAAAAAATTATTTCATAAAGATTAGGTCTGTACTTTTTGTTAAACCCTATCTCCATTCAAGTAACATGGAATCACAGAACCATTTCAGTTGGAAGCGACCTTTAACACTGAGTCCAACCGTTCACCCAGCACTGCCAGGTCACCACTAAACCATGTCCCTCAGCACCACAGCTACACAGCTTTGAAAGCCCTTCAGGGATGGGGACTCCACCACCAGCCTGGGAAGCCTGGTCCTAATAGTCAATCTAAACATCCCCTGGCCCAACCTACAACCATTTCCTCTTGGCCTATCACGACATTAAAATAATAATATAAGAACTTCTTGTTCAACAAATCACAACACTGGAAGGAATAAGGAAAATCAGCCCCCAGTGATGAATGTTTTCTGGTGTCCCCATAAACATGATGCACTAGAGTAGAAAAGTCAGACTAATACAATATGAAAAGGACAGTTACAACAATACAAAGTGGTCAATCATGTACCTGGCCTGACAATTATGTCACTGCAATGGGTCATTATTACAATGACCCATTTTTAGCTTACATAATATATTTCAAGGGAAAAAGATGACTACAGGACAAGGTACATTACTAATGCAATAATTACATCCCACAGTTGTAGTTCACCAAAAGGAAAAGACAATAGCAAGTCATAAGCCAGAGTGACATCTAAACCCTTCTTCTGAATCACAATAAGCCTCCCGACACAGCATTACAGGAAGCCTTTTGTTTCACCTAAATCCATGTCACAAAATTTGACTCTACCTAATGAATGCACCTATGCAGAAAATGATACCTTTATTTGCCTGGAATGAAAACAGCTTTTCTGTGATCCTTTTCTTACAGATAATCGTTTGCATGTCTACACAGCTTAGAAAACTCATTGCCCACTTCTAAAACTGTTTATTATTCTCCCAATCTATTATGCACTGTTACACTTCATGACAGCACTTTCAAGTGGAAAAAAAACCCAGAACTTCAAAAGTAAAAAAAAGAAGAAACCCAGGACCCACATGAAAAGCCTCTGTATGGCTAGATGTCCAAAATCTGACCTCTCAGAAGAGTGAGTCCGTCCATCTGTCCTTCCTTCCCCCATCCTGTGATTTCTTCAAGTTTTCTGAAGTTTTCTGTAAGCCAACACAATGTATGGCCAAAAAAAAAAAAAAAAAAATTATATTCTGACTTCTCCTATTAATCTAATCCCCTCTGTTTTCCTGATTACAGCAATGATCACCAGACCTAAAAGATTGGAAAGTCTTTTTGTCCTAATTCCACAAATACTCTCACAATATAATTTTATCCTAAACCATAGGATCATATATTTATACATAGCTGCATACCACAAAAGGGAAGGCAAGTTTTGCAGTCTACTGACAAGCATCCCAAAGCCAACAGCACCTCCTTGCCATACAGCTGTGCTGACTTAGCATCATCTGCTGCTTTACACAAGGGACAAGAGAAGATGGGAAGGAGGAAAGGGTAGAAAGGAGTGAGTGAGGAACACTGACATTCATCCTTCATTCATTTACTTGAAGTCAATAGAATGATTTCAGAATTAATTTGATTCTCTGTAAGCACTTATCACTCCTCCAGGAAAACAATAACATTTTTTTCCTCAGGAAAAAGTACAGACACTTGTATTTCAGTGTGACAAACCAGAAACATGCTACTAGAGTCTCAAATACTCCACGTCCTCTTCAGAGCTTCATCTCAGGCAACTAAAGGCAGCAAATATCCATTGCATAATTCCTTCTAGAGGGATATCATCTCAAGGTACATGAGAGCACATCCTCACCCAGTATTTCCTACACAAGGTTTTAATTGAATGATATCCTGCTTAAGTTCTAAGTAGATAGTGATTCACTAAAAACAAACAAACACACACACACCACCACCTCACCACTCTGTAAGAAAACTAATTTATTCATAATTTTAGAGCTTTGCCTTTAATAGAGAAAGATAAAGCAGTATAATGTGCCTCTGAAAAAAAGTAAAACAGTTGCTTAAAGAAGATGGATGACTTTATAACAGTATGAATATCAAAATATATTGAGATTGTATTCGATGAGATTTATGACGTGCCTCTGAAAATCACCTTTTTTGGCTATGTTCCTCAAAGCCTTTTTGAGTGTACTTAAGTTTTCACGTGCATAACAGCATAACCTATTTCATAAGCATCACAGAGGCCGCCCTCTTCCAACAAAAACCACATCACCTATTATGGGCTGCAAGGCCATAAGGTAGATGTTATCCTGACTGACCTCTCTCCTTCCTGGGGAATCCTCCAGTGGCTTTGAGTCACCTTATTGCTCCTTGCTCGTTGCTCCTGGTCTCCGTGGCTACCTCAGTAACCTCAAGCCAAACAGAATTGTGAGGGTTGGGGCTACCTAGCACACACTTCCCACCTTCTGGAGACTTTGGGGCATTTTCATTGTGCACTGATAGGCCAAATGGATACCTTACAAGGACAAACCTATCGTTCTCTGCCAGACTCTCCTTCCCAGGGCAGCATCTTGAGACAACCGCAACAGAGCGTGGGTATTCCTGGGCAAGGAGGCGAGAGGGGTGAGCAGCAGAACCAGAAGTGAGTGTGCATCTGGAAGCAGGCAACCGTGATGGATGGGCCCATCTGCTGGGTGCGTAGGCATCCCACCCTAGTCTGGATGGCTCAGTACAAGAAGTCATAAGTCTCAAATCGAGTGCTTCTGCATCCAGATGCTACGCCTGGTATTGAATCTAACACAATTCCATGAAAATGAAAACATAAACAAGGCAAAAGAAAGGCCAGCAATAGATGAAACAGGTGAAGTGCTGTCTATCAAGTAGAGCTCTAAAGAGAAATAGATTCAGGGATTTGCTGCACGGGTGTCAAATGTGTGTGCTTGTGTTCTCACAGAATGACAATTACTCGACTCTTTCAGTCCAATGGGAATCCACAACAAAATTCCTGATGATTGAAATATTCACAATATGAAGTGAAATGGAAACTGCACTCCAGAAGACTCTTTCTGCAACTCCTCAATTGTCCAGCTTAACTGCTTGGATGGGTAATAAACACCAGATTATACTATGCTAGCTCTGCCCTAAACAGTGACAAGAATCTCACAAAAGTAATGGTCACTTCCGTGGAGACAGGCAGGATTTCACAGCAGCAGAATAGAAAATTAAACAAAAAAGGAAAAATATTCCTGTGCTAAGATACGTCTGGACATGAACCAAAAATCCACCCTTGAACTAAGCAAATATTATTTCAATACCCAGCTACACCATTATTTCCATCATTAGGAACTATTATACAATACAGCAATGTTTCTGATTTTTAAGGTCTGTAGAGGATGTTTCTGACTACATAAACTGCAAAAGGAACACACAGAGATAACAAGAGTGAATAAATTACATCCTGGTAGACTCAATGTCCACAAACTCCTGGTAACAAGTCCCTTTTCCCCTAAGTAAAGTCAACAGCTGGATGCAAAGTATAATCTCACTCATCTCTGTAAACAATATTTCAGAATCAGGCTCTACATCCCCCACGCAGCTGAAGCCTAACAAAGTGCCACAACTCAGGGTAAACTCAACAACAGAGAGAGGCTTTAGCTTCAAACACTGTAAAATAAATTATATCTATTAAATGATTCATTATGCCATGTCTAGTACCTCTGAGTATATTCTCCCTCAAAGACACAAGAATGTGCAGTAATGAAAATAATTCAAAATTAACTAAATCGTCTGTTTTCACCCTTAAAAAAAAAAAAATCCAGATAAATTTACCACCTTCAGTGGTTTCCTGTATATTTCACTTCAGTGGAAATCTTCTAATTGCAACAAGTAGATCAACTTACTTCTCCATTCATTTATCATAGATTGGTAGGAGTTGGAAGGGACCTCTGGAGAACATCGAGTCCAACTCCCCTGCCAATGCAAGAACATCCAGGGCAGGCCACACAGGAACAGATCCAGGTGGGTCTTCAAAGTCTCCAGAGAAGGAGACTCCACAACCTCTCTGG
>JANHGN010015908.1:8614-20244 GCA_024605025.1 Megaceryle maxima
GAGAGGTGTCCCTGCCCATGGCAGGGAGGATGGGTGAGATGATCTCTAAGGTCCCTTCCAGCCTCAGCCATTCTATGATTCTGTGATTCTATGACTTAAAATTTTCCCTGAAAGGCAAACAAATTACCTAAGTCACTTGGCTAATGATCAGAGGACACAAAGCAGAAGCCTTCAGTACCCAGCCCATAGAAAGCAACTCTTCCAGCTCATTATTCTCGATGTGTCAGCGACACATTTGACCGCGCTGGTGTCTCTATTTATTTGCTCATTGTCTGTAGCCTCAGCCCTGTCAACCTGTGCGGGTGTTTAGGCTGCTGTCAATCACATGTCAATTTTTATTTTCCTCACCTCAAATCAAAGCCCATGTTTTGACAAAAGGTTGGGGGGAAGAGTAGGTGTCACTGGAGGTGAGCAAGAAAGGCAGAGATCTAAGGGGTGGGGGGAGAAATGGGGTATTTATTATCCATGAAAATGATGCGGGATGGTGAGGGAGATGCAAAGAGAAGAGAAGAGCAGCGAGAGCAGCACTGTGAGGTTTGGGGTGGCTTGCTCGGGCCCTTTCGGGAGGTGCAGAAGAGGTGGTGGCCTGGGCATCAGGCTACAGCAGTGCCAGGAGGTCTAAGCAGGAGGTCAAGGAATGATGACATAAGCTGGCCAAGGAAAATCCTTCACAGGTTGGATTCAGGGGACATGAGGAGGGTTGTGCCCACATGGGCAGAGCTGCTGTGTACTGGTCCCCTCTGGCTGGAGTGCTGGTGACCCCCCAAACACAGCTCAGTTTGGGAGCACAGGCTGAAATGGGATGTGTTTGGGTGCTGTTGTATGAACTGATGCACTGATGTGCCACAGGATGGCCTTTCCTGTGTGGTAGGGAGAGTCATTGGATGTACCTCCTTTTACTTGGGTGACACCAGAGCCCAGCTCCATGCTGGTGATGAGCAGATTCCATGACAGTTTATACAGGTTAAGCCCCTCCACGCCATACAGGTCTCATGTTGACTTTGGACTCAGATGACTTTTCTCCTAATAGGGATTTTTAAACCTGTGTAGGAATTATTTGGCCCGGTCCTGGGACACTGCACAATTTGTCATTCTTTTTTTTTTTTTTTTTTTTTTTTTTTTTTCCCCAGTTGTGAGATGGGATTTTTTTTCCCCATAATTCCTGTAAAATTCTGTGGAGACACAATAGCTTTGGGGATCACTTGAATCTTTTGGGCTTAATGACTGAAATGTCTCCCTCCTGTTTTACTTTTTAAGACTGTATATCATTTTAATACTAATGGTGAAAAAAAAGAGGCTAAAATAAAAATCACTTCAAATGGAACATCAAAACAGTCCCACTTTGTGGGGTTTTTTTCAAATAAAGTGTGATTGAAGTCAACATGTTCCTGAGCAACATCTCACTCATCAGAAAACGGCATTTTCTAACAGAACATTTTTTTCCTAAAATGAAGCACTCAGGCTGGGATTCCTGGATAATGACATTAAATGTGAATACTTGGTGGATCTGAACTTAGAGAGGAGACACAAATTATAGCTAGTGTGGACCAATGATGATTCTTTTTTCCTAGGCTAAAAGAAAATAAGCTATAATCATCCAGAGTAGCCAGTCTTCTGCGCAATGTCTTCATGAACACAGCAGATACAATTAGAAAGCTGTAGCTGTCTCTTGAAAATAGGGGCAATGAACCAAAACAATTGAACAAAAATAGGTGCCAGTAAGAGCCAAGAGACTACACATTTTTTGGTTCAATGGCCAAATGGAAAAAAAAATACATTTTGTGTTAACCTGAACTGAAATTTTTTCAATTTTTCCAGTGAAGCAAAAAGTTGAAAAAATTAATAGCAGATTGCTTTTTTTTTTTTTTTTTTTTTTCTTCCGCTTTCTTTTTTTTTTTTTTTCTTTATTTTACAGTTGAGTTCTGTTAAGCCATTGATTCCTAAAAAAATAAAAGTTCTTTCTCTGATTTTTAACAATCCTTTAGGCTTTTAGTGCAAAATCACATTGATTTCCCTTGGGAAGGCCCTGGATTTTTGCCTCTCATTGGGGGTGGTGCTCGTTGTAACGGCGGTGGCTGCATACCACCAGACACTGACTGATACATTCCTCTCATATCTATCTGTTGGTAGTTGGAAGGATTCATGATTAAATTTGGAGGCTTTGGCATCATGAGATGACTCATTGCTGCTTGCTGGTAAGACATCTGCTGCTGTTGCTGCTGATTGTACTGCTGCTGTAGTCTTCTGTTCATGAGTATCCTCTGAACACAACTGATTAGCTGTGGAGGGAAAGCAGAGCTGTTTAAGTGCGTGACCCGCGCCACGCAGCAAGTATCGGAGTTCAGAGTTAAAAATCAATTTGTTAGGGAGAGCACGGCCGGAGGAAAAAAGCACCATTGTTATCACCATCACTAATGTGATGGCATTCACAAGCCGATTACTGTAGAAACCATTTAGCAACACCATTTAGGGCTAAGGTCTCTTAATGACTTGCCTATTGTATTGCAGGCAGCACGTAGGTGAGTTGCCACGGCAACACCCCCTTATACTGGGAGATTATTCCCAGGTACAAGTTACAACGTTATTTGTCAGGTACCATTTATCATCCCCTTGCAAATCCGCGGGCAGACTCTCACTAAAGGTTTTTGTTTGCCTAAGAGAAAACTCTCCCCACTGACCTCATCCGGGCAACTTCCAGATTTTGCAGATTAATTCTAAGCTAAAAACCAAGCTTCCAAGAGGGGTGTTTCCTAAGCTGCCTTCTGAGCTCTGGGAATCAGATTTCTCTTTAAGCCTTGTGACCTTCAAGCAAAATACTTCCAAGAGAAAAATGTGGTGAGTATATATCTTGTTTCTACACCAACTTCTCCCAGAGTCATCGATGAGGTTGAGCAACGCGACCCAACAGGCGGCCGAAGCCACCACCTCCTCCTGCGCTACGTCACGTACGCTGTTGCACGAAGCCAGCAAATACCTGACCCATCGAAACACACGTTCCCCAAGTCCACATTGATGTGCCTAAACTTCTGTTTTATCAACAGGCACACGCACGCAAAGTCGACGCTCAACATCTCAGCTCGAACGCGGACGGTCGATCAAATAAATATCAGCTATTTTACCATCTGTTGTTTAGTAAGGACATCGTTATAGATGGCTTCTCGGCGCTTGACATCAAGCTCCTGGCTCGCCTGCCTGCTCAGTGCCAGGGCCTGTACTTGGCTTTCCGTGAGCGTTACATTTTCTTTCCACTGAAAAGGGAAAAACAAACAAACAAACAAAAAAAAAAACAAACCCCAAAATTTTCTTGGCACTGGTCATTTTAACGAAAGCGTCTCGGTAACCGAGGGCTTGCGTTAGGTTCAGAGTTCCATCAAGGGTCAAGATGCAGCTCACTTTCCAGTAAATGCAGAATTAAACATCATCAAAATCAGAGCCATGAGTTATAGCTGTTGCTGACTGCTAATTAAGGTAATGCACCTCTAGATTAGCGGGAACAAGTGAGAAGTGTAGCAGCCAGAGCCAGCCAGCCAGAGGCAAGATAGAGGAACTGCATCTTGTTTGTGTATGAATAGTACCCTTATTTGGAGAAAATCAGCATTTTCAGAGCATAGCAAATCACCGTGGATCTAAAGTGCTAGTCCTCTAAGGCTCTGTCATCCAGACACCATTAGGATTCGATACCATCTACACACCGTTAAAGGTCTGTCAATATAAACTGGCAATTCTATTAATTAGCAATGCAATTAATGAGCTGAATGATCATATACAACAGTCATTTCTTTGCCTGATAGCGTTTAACCTTTTCCCATCTCCTACAGTTACTCATTTCACTCACTATGGTGGAAATGATGTCTTCAAGAGGCTGAATTCTCGCTGCAGTTACACTGTTAGTGGCTTCCACAACTTTTTCTCTTCCTTGATTAATAAGGTCCTGAGAAAACACCGGAAAATTAATTCTAAAGCACAGGTACAAAGAACACACTTGTTTGCCAACCTTTTTGCCAACCTTTTCTAAGTTTTCTTCATCTTTGCCTCGTGGTCCTAGAGCATAATTCCTTTTTTCCTCCCAGTCTGCACAAGTCAATGAGTTAGGACCAGATGATCTTTTGAGGTCCCTTCCAATCCCTAACATTCTGTGACTCTGAGTTTCAACACTAACTCAACACCACCCATAAATCCACCGGTTTGTACCGCGGGCAGGATTTCTAAAAAGCTATTTTTGTACCCAAAGGTTTTCAGATCATCACAGGAGTGCTAGGTTTTTACCTAGACAAATGCTCTGCGATACTGACTTTGATGACACGGACAGTTTCAATTCACTCTATGTGCTCAAAGTAATCTCAATCATGTTAAATGATCTACTTTATCTATTTATGCAATTTTTATTTAGCTATTTTTATTATTATTACACAGATATATGTCTACATGCATACAAATTAGCCTTCAATATAACTACACACAAAACCCTATTAAAAATAGGATGCAATTACATAAATATCAAGATATTGAAGAGTGTTGTCATCCACCATTTGTGACAGAAGAACCCCAGCACATTTGCAGCCACGCAGACGCGTCAACGCTACTCGGGCTGCCACTCACCTCCAGCTGCTGATTGCTCATGGCTGACAGAGCACCCAAATTGAAAGGAATATATGGTGTTTGGGAGTTGAAATTTGTGGGGAGCATATTGGTCCCAGTTGGCATGTTGAAACGCATAGTCAAGCCCTGGAAAACACACAATGCACTTCTATTTGAATAACTCTGATAATTCCTGGGCTTCTCTGATACCCCACAAAATACCATCAGCCCTCGGAGAAGATGACAAGCCCCGTACACTGCATGTGAAGGTGAATATATCTCACCAAAGATCCTTTCCAAACCTCAGTTCAGAAGGATATTTTAATCACAGAAGAACCTAAGTTCTAGTCTTGAGTAATAGGGGAGTTTAGCTTAATTATAATTATTTGGTGTACTAAGAAAAAAAACAAGAAAACCACCAAGGCTTATTAATTTAAGTTAAGATGCAATTTTTATATTGCAAACCCACTATTTAATGCTGAGTTTGTCCTGACTGTTATCAAATTCTGAAGATTTACATGATTTATGAGCAGGAATATAAAGCTCATCTCCCATATGGATTTCTCATTGGGCAGTTTCAGTGCTTACTGTATTACAGCTTCCTATTTCCTCCTCACAAAACCTGCTCTCAATCCTCCAGTTCTTTTGTTCACTCAAGATGGTCAGTGGCAATTTATACATCCACTTTTTGTACTTTCAGATTACTGGCTGGATCTGAATATTGCCTTTCCAAGAACTTTCTGCTATGAGACTCCAGTTACACCAAGTTATCATATTCCTTTTACAGTTAAAAAAAATTAAATAAATAAAAATCCCAAACCTGGAACCAATTTTCTTCATTCTACCACCTGCTTAAATATCAAATAAACAAGACATAGGGAATAACAGAGAAAAAAAAAAAAAACCCAAAACCACCACACTTTTTAGGTCCTTTCTGACAGATGCTTATATGTTTGTGGAATCTTGGCAAAAAATTCTGACATCAATTGTATATCTTGAATGGAGCCAGAAATTTCCCTCAAATGGTAAAAGAGGGGTATTGCACAGGGCACCAGTTGAGTTTTATTAGGAAAAAGAAAAAAAAAAAACAAGTGAGTGTAAAATGAAAAAGTAACTTTGCAAGGAAAGTAAGAGAGAAAATTCACATGGAAGACCAACAGTGAGAGCGCGAACAAGACACGGTATCTCCGTTTTTCATGTGTCAAAATTTGGTTTGTGTCCCCACTTCTGGGCCTGTCAGAAAATTAAATTTCCCCACAATCAAACTGAAAAGGTAATGGTAATTAATGGCAGTTAAACCTGCAAAGGTTATTTTCATCTAGGTAAACCTGATACGATAGCTTTACCTTCTTTTCGGCTTCATATTCAGCCCACGCTGCCTTCCTTTCTTCTTCAGTGAGTTCCTCTTCCTCCTTATGGTCCAGGAGTGAATCATGTTCGTGATATCCAACTATATACTCTTTATTGATTTGAAGCAACTCTGCCAGAATCGTATCCTGTTCGAATGAGGAGAGGATAAAATGAGAAGTCACTCAGCAGCTCTGCTTCATTTACTCTTTGTTGCACATCTAACTTACTGCTCTGAGCCCATTTCGCAAACAGCAGCTCCGAGCACTTCACAAAATTAAAAAAGAAAGAATTTAATAGTGCAATTTTCCTCAGAAGGAGGGTAATGGATTAACAACGTGTTACCAAGATGACAGTCCAATCACTTAACGAACCACAGGAATGCACTCAGATTCCACAACAAGAAAGTCGTCTAAGAACCTAAAAAGAATGGAATGTGCTCAATGATTTTTCCCTTCCTTAGGCTGGATACCTGAGAGGACCTATCAATAAGCTGTATCTATAATATCTAAGGAGCACCTCTACTGGATTTGAGACAGTAAATAGTGCTTTGGTCCATCAACTGTCCATCAGCATTCAACAGAAAAGGCTGCTTGCTGAAAACTTAAGATAATCTCAAGATAAATAGTCCCCCCCCACTCATCCGGACCAAGAAAAGTCAAATCACTGCTCTGACCTGGATTTGATCAGCAGGTTGCAATTTAGTTCTCTCTAATGCTCAACTGCTTTCTCCATGTCCTTTCTAATGGCAAAATGGTTATGAAGGTTTTGCTGCCAGGCATACTAACATCTGCTGTATGTATCTGCATTTTTAATACATGTTTTGATTTATATACATATATAGAAATAAAAGAAAGCTCCAATCTAGCTGAGCATTGAGTCCAAGATTCGTAATACAAAACCATGTATCACACTGAACTTTTGGACCTCTCCTGAACTGAGTTACAGCAAAGGCACTGAACATACTTCCTGCAGGAGAATTGTAAGAGCACCTACAGCCCTGCTCCCCAGCACGCCCTCATCCTGCTCAACACTTGGACCAACAGGGATATAAACTTGTCCCACCCTGGCATTTTATAATCTAGACAGAACAATGATTGGAGAGAAGGGCTCGGACCCACAAAGAGATTTCTGCAGCAGAAGTCCTAGAAGACCAGTGGTTTTGTCCCAACAGCTACAGAAGGTTGGTTGTTTCTGCGTGTGCTTAATTACGCCAGGCAATTGTATAAGCTAGTCTTTGTTTCATCCTCCTGCTATCTGCTCTCCCTAAATTTCAATCAATACTTTCATCACCAGCTCCTCAACAAAATATTTATGTAATATCTGTGTGACTGACGGGCACAGGCAACAAATAATGGTATTTTTTGGGTGGTGGGAGAGAAGGCAGAGAGAGAAAAGGGATGTAATAACAGGATACGCCAAAAACATCTAGAGGAAGTGGGTGAAGAAGTCAAGAAGATATTACAAAAGTAAGCTAAGGCAATTAAAGCTCTCAGCACACCATAGCTGTACATCAGTGTGGGGAGGGTTCCTGGACATGCATATGCATTAATTTCCATGGTAACACTATTATTGAAAACAATACTGGAATATAATCCGCACTCACTTAGCCAACGCAGTCTTCAAAATGTGGTTTAAATTACATCCAACTGTGTGTTTGCTTTTCTTTGTCTAAACTTTATTTTGCATTAACTTTAATGATGGAGCTTGAAAACTGGGATATGGAAGGTAATGCCATTTAGTTTCTTTAATTTTACAGTGGGAAAAAAAAAAAAGAATAATTAATTCACCTTGCACACACACACACACACACACACACACAAAAAGTCCCCGGACTAAGTATTTCTTTAGCTTGCTGATAGAACAATAATTTATCAATTGGCTTGTACAATTTAAGATGTAATCCTGGTGATGAATGAAAAAATGAAAAGAATACTGAGAAAAGGTTTTGAATTTGAAAAAAAAAAAAAAAAGTTTGTCTTTCTAAAGCCCTGATAGAAATTAAATGCTATGGAGAGATAAATGGATTAGAAAGGAAATCTTCCACGAAGGAATGTGAGTTATGTTGTAATTCATAAACAAGTTTTGCTCAACCCATTGAACACGTAACACCCAAGGTTAAAAATAAAAATACATTTAAATAAGCAGCAAATTCTTCTGATTCTGAGATCAACAGCCTTGCAAACTTCACAAAACTGTCCCCTTGTACGGAACTACAGTGAAACACATGCCCTGGCTATGTCCTGAGGCAGTAGAAAATAATGATATACTATATCCAACTGAATCTGAATATCCAACTGAATCTGAACTATGATTTTAATCTGGTTTTCCAATCTGCATTACACGACCTCAACGGAGCCAAGTTTTCACTTCACATAAAAATGTGACTGTGGCTCTAATGCACTGAACACGCTGATCAGGAGAAGAGTGAGGAAGGAACAGTGGGTGCAATAGTGCAAGCTCTGAGGGACACATAGTGCCCCCCTGTTTTGGCTTTCTCCAGCTTCTACCTCCTGCATACTGCTCTGAAATCCTGATGGCACTGGCCAAGGTGTAAGCTGCAGGTATCGCACATACTGAGCCCAGCTACTGGTGTTTGGGGTAAAACAACTCTCCTGTTAGCTACGTATCAGCCAAATCCACCCTAGTACACAAACCTTTGGGAGCCCAGTGTTAAGAGTCTACAAGAACCTACTTTAAAAAACAAACCCAAACCAACAACCCAGTGGGAAATCAAATTAATTTATAGAAGACTCCAGATCCACCGTTCAATTCAGAGCAAAGTAAAACGTATCACCCCAAATATAACCACGGTACATTAAATGGAATATTCACACAAATTCAGAGCAAAGTAAAAGGTAACACCCCAAAATAAAACCACGATGTAGTCAAGGGAATTTTCTCACTTCACACCATCTTTTCCTTTCAAATTGCTGCTTTACAGCAACAGTACCAAACCCTGCCTATGCCTTTAGTGCCAGACAACGAGTTGCTCCATTTGCACAAAGCTCGTGGCGTACACCCAAGAATTATTTCTCTAGGTAGATCCTTCTCTAGGTAGATACAGCACATCTGACTGAGCAGTTACTCAGTCATAAATCACCCGTTACACCTTTTTTGGACTGAATTTCTCAAGTGGTCCTTTGCTACTCCGTAGGGATAGCGGATGAATGAAATCGAGCTGTGGATGTTAAGAGTAATTTAGGAATTTCTAATAACAATATTCTGTTAAAAGCAAGTATTTTCACTGTTCCAGATGCAGCAGAGGTTTCAGCAGCAGCTGAAATGGCTCTGTGGAGTTATGGCCGTGGTGCAACAGGCTCCCCCCACCCCGTGTGATTTTTTTGTTTGTTTGTTTTATATATTGGACAGCAACATTCAGCATCTTCCTGCCCCTTAACAATGCTTTCTAAGAAAAGTGGTCTTTGGGCTGAAACTTGGATTATTGTGAAAAGAAAATTCTCAAGGATGGATTTAAAATAATAATAATAATAATAAAAAAAAAGGTAGTGTTTGTTTCTTCGCTCACACAACAGCTTTGCTGCTGGCTTTTAAAGACAGAGAATGAGTTCTTCTAACCCATTCAAACCAAAGGAACTAAACCAACATTTTTGGTTTTCCTTAAAGAAGGTGAAAATTGGGTTAAAATTGAGTGGGTTAAAAGTGAGTTACCAAAAGAACCCTAATTCCCAGCTCCAAACCACTCTACAGACACTGCACACCTAAAGAACCTTCCTACTCCAGGCTGTCACTGAAGTCAACAAGTTCTCTGACTTAACCAACATCCCACAGAAAACTTGTTGTCCCTCCAGGTTTTTCCACATTCACACTTAAGATGGATGGAGAAAAGATGGAAAGCACCTAATTCCTATTCAGAATTCCCTCCAAAAGTCATGTCTGGAAGGGGTAAAGGTGTATTTTCAAACCTCTTTGTCACCGTGTGCGGAGGAATCCAGTCTCTCAGAGTCAAGCTGTATCTGCCTGACACTTTCAGTGGACTGAGGTGGATTTACAGCTCATTTCTGCCATAGATTACAGAGGTAACCCCTCACCTCACTGTCTGCACAACACTACAATTACAAAGCAGTAACACTGTACAACAGGCTCTGCTTTGAAGATGTAAAAGAGGCCTGAGGACAAAGAGAGACAATTACAGACAAAACCTGTCAAAGGCAGAACCCGAGCCTTCTTTTAGTCTAAATGCCCACTTGGCTTTGCTGTTAATTATAAAGGAACAGCTCAGGCTTTATAAGCAAGGGGTAGATGGCTCAATGATTAAATGTCTTCTTAAGTGTATCAAGAGTCCTTTAAAAAAAAAAAAACAACAGCTTGAAAAAATTAAATAAAATGCTCTGAGTGTTAAGTTCTTCTGTTAAAATTCTAAACACACCTCTGCTAAAACTGCACTGAAATAAGGAAGAGTTAACTTTCTGAATGAATAACCTTGCACAATTTAGAGAGTAACAGCCACTACAAAGTTTCCTACAGCTGATACTTGCTTTAGATTGTTTATGTAGGATTTCAGAGAATGGGATAGACCAAAAATAGACAGACTAGGAAATAAAACATAAAAAGTTAAACTGATGGTATTGTAAGTAAGGTGTTAGCCACAATTCAATTAAGCAAATCACAGGAATCAAAGGAGTCACTGCAACTACTGGACTAGCTCAATTTTGTGTGCAAAGTAAGAACCTAACTGTGGATAAAATGAAATTAAAAGTATCCCAATCAGCTGAGCTTGACAGGGAAGATAAATGAAGCCAAAAATAATTAAGAAAAAGTGGGATTATCAGAATATAAATGTAAGTATCAAATGGAACAAGAGTTCTCAGATATAAGCTCCTTTGTGATAGTTCCAACCTTGGTGCTAAGCACCGCTCATCCAGGCCAGGCAGGTCAGCACCACATCAGCAGAGAGGTCACAGAATGGGGGGGGAGGTTGGAAGGGACCCCTAGAGATCATCTGGTCCCACCCCCCTGCCCCAGCAGGGTCACCCAGAGCAGGGGGCCCAGGATCCCAGTGTCCAGGCAGGTTTGGAATCTCTCCAGAGAAGGAGACTCCATAACCTCTCTGGGCAGCCTGGGACAGGGCTCCACCAGCCTCACAGGATACTGAGGTGGCACCTGGCATTCCTCCTTGGCTGAGCTACCCAGGATTCATTCTAGACAGTAACCACCCAGGCATTTTTGATACCACCAGCACATGAGGACACCAGCTACCACACTCGTGCTGCTCTTTTGCCAGCCATCTAAAAACGTGTGTTGGGAGTCCCGTGCTTCCTACCACACCTCACACCTTCAGATCTCAGCTCCCAGCTTCTGCAGGAGCTGAGGGAACTCGGCACCCAGCACGGTTCCTCCTCAACACCAAGGCTAATTCAGAAGGATGAAGAAATGGAAAGAATATTTGGGGTTTTATGGTGGCTTCCCACGTGTTGTGAATCCACTGAGAATGCAAAGTCCTGCTTCCAACAAATAAATGAGAAACTGCTAAAATGAGTCTGCCTGATGATTTATAGCATATTCAACCAACAAATAAAAAAAAAAAAGGGGGAGTAGGAATTTGCACACAGCATGTAAAGATGCACAACTTTAAAAGGATGAAATTTGATTCAACACTTTGCTAAAACCATGGGGGGGGGGGGGGGAGGAGGAAGAAGACAAAATTGAAAATCCCCATTTTTTGAAGCCGGGGATTTGGTCAA